>JANCMA020483361.1:0-10605 GCA_024336925.2 Zoanthus solanderi | reverse complement strand
CCCCCTGCCCTCCTTCTCTACATTCCTGGATCCACGCCTGACTCATAGCATTTATACCAAATACCACTGCAAATCATTCAGTTGCCTGAACAAACAATGTATATTTTGTACTGTTGCTAGGTCTGGCAACTCATGAGTTGCACTTCACCATTATCAGAGAGGAATTTAAGCCCAATCAACCCAAACCATGTGAAATCTGTGGACAGCTTGGTAGGTCAATCAATCAATCAATCAATCAATCAATCAATCAATCAATCAATCAATCAATCAATCAATCAATCAAACAGTCAATCCAATTTTGATCCGGGATTATCCTTTTAAACTGGGGTGGCCAGTTAATTTTAGGAATGGCTCATTCTTAGGTATAACTTTCTGTAAATATTAAAAGTCTGGCACTTATCATCTTAAAGTTTTTTCTGATTTTGCCCAGTTAAAAAGGCAGAGAAAATTGAAAGATCCGCATTTTTTATTTCATATCCTATCACATGCCCATAGTCAATATAACAGTGTATTTTTATGTCACATAAAGTACTATTATGGTCATTTGCACAAATGGAAAAATCATGTTTGTTTTTTGAAGAGTTTTGTACATGTTAAACAGTTCATGTGATGGGATCACTAAGTTATCAGGTAAAAGGGTTTAATTAGAAGGCTACTGCAGTGTAAGTATATTTTGTTTTTAAATTTCTTCAAAAATGAAATCTTGACTTTTGAAACATAAACTGTAATTTTTAGTATTCGAAACTAATGTTTAAAAATATTTCATAGTAACTGGTGGCACTGAAGATAATTAAGAAGAATTAATTGTTGACATTTGGGATTCCATCGTTTTCACTTTGCTTTATTAGTATTTTCTTCTGAATCAGGGCCCAGTTTTTCAAAAGCCGATTAGCACTAACAAAGGGTTAGATATTTAACCAAAGGTCTTGTTTCCAACCTTACAGGGAAGGATTTGAGCTGTAATTTTTGGATTAACAGGTTTTATCCTTTGAAAATCCAAAGAGTATTCCTAAAGGATTGTTCACTTTTTCTTAAAGAAGAAATAACTTCTTGAATTTTCGCTTAACCCAAGGTTAAAGTTAACCAGCCTTTGAACAACTGGGTCCAGGACAATCAGAGCACATGTAGACATTCCATCATTTACTGAGTCTAATTGTAAGTGTTAAAAAAGTTTGGTTTGTATCTTAGGACATGTTATGGATGAGTGCATGGGGCTTCCAAAAGAAAAACATGGAGAGGTTGGTTCTGTACATGATTTCTGTTAATATTACCGTGTTTTACTTGCATGTTAATTCGCAAGCGATCCAAGAATGTTGAAATTAAACAAATTAGTTAAGGTAATCGATTATAATTTATGCTGTCAATAAAAAAAAGAAACTCAAGTAACATTAAATTCTAATAGATATTAAAAGCTAATCATAGTTGTCAATTAAAGACTGAAGGTAGCTTTCTACAACAAAAAAATGTGGGTAGTTAAATTTGATAATATGCAATTTTATTTCAAAAACATCTTGTTAAGGTGAAGAGCTTTTTTGATAGGGAAAATGAAAAAGCGAAGAAGGCATTTGTTTAAGAGACAAGTTATACTGTAAATTGGGACTTTAATTTATTTATACTTGCCCTCAAGCTACAATTTGAAATGATTTGAGGTTACTATAATTACTATACAACATTTTTGTGGTATAGTGTATCATCATCATCATCATCATCATCATCATCATCATCATCATCATCATCATCATCATCTTTGTTTCATCTAGTTTCCCACTCCTGGGGTTGGACATGATGAGTTGCCTCCACTGTTTTCTATCCTCTGTCATATCGTCTGTGATGTTTAGCTTTCTCATGTCTTCTTCCACTATTTTATTCCAGGTCTTCTTTCGCCTATCTACTGGAATTCTACCTTCAACTTCCAGCTCCATCGCTCAGACTTAATTCCTTCAAACTTAATTTTTTGCCAAGTGACGCTGTTTCTTTCAGTTGTGTACTTTATGTTGTGGATTGTTGATAAATTGAATTTTTAGGACAGCTTTTCAAATCATTTTCCATTGATTGGGGTATGCGTCCAATCACTCTTAACAGGTTTGATGATGTGCATTATTATGTCCTTAGCATGACGAGCTGCCTGCTGCTATAGGAGCTGAAGTGGAGTTTATTTTCATCCGATTAAATGTTCTTAGAGAAGTAAGTTTGAAATGACAGCCTGTTACCAGTGTTCTTGTTCATTTATAGTGTGTTGCAGTGATACTCTAAACAAGAATAACAACAAACGTTTTAATAATGTTTATACCTTCTTCCCAAAATACTAGTGTCAGCACTTGGATTCTTGCTGGCTGTTTCCATTTGCAGCTAATATCTCTTTTTATGGGTTTTTGACAGTATTTAGAAAGACAGTTGAGAATGGAAGGCCTCACGTTTGGTTATGATTTTGAGGTAGGATAAGAATTCTGCATTTCTATTTGTCAGCTTATTAATTTACTGAATCAAAATTCAAACTTAATAGTTAATAACTAAATTTGTTTTTCAGCGCTGTCTCGATGATTGGGTTTTTATGTGCTTTTTTGTGGGCAATGACTTTTTACCACATCTACCTTCATTACAAATCAGGTATAGTTAATAGTTGTTTTACTCCTTGAATATAAATGGAGATATAAAAGGGCAAATAGCCAACAAGGTTTACTGTTCAAATCAAAGCATGAAATAAATCTATTTTGCATTGTAAAGGGAGATTAAAATATCAGTCTCGGTGCTCTATGCAAGAAGCTTGCCTTAATAGAGTTGGAAGCAGCTCTCTGTTGCAGACACCTGCAATGGTTTGGGATGTGACCTGTAATCCTGAGTGGATCAACAGGATCAGCCTTCTTCGAGTTGATGGTTGTGTAAAGAGGGGCATACCTCAGAAAACTTGGACTCAGAATGTTAATGACGACATGAGGCTCTTTGGCCTCAAAGCCGAAGGGATGATGATGATGATGATGACGATTCTACTGTATTACTTTAGTCTAATTACTTTACTAGAATTTCGCTTACCACAGAATATTTTTACCTTTGATTTACCTGGGACAGTAAGCTTATAAGGTCAAAGGCTATTTCAGCTGATAACCAAGAACAATAGAATCTTTATATATCATAGACAATTTTGAGAGAGGATAACTTAGGTGTTACCGGGAAAACCGTAAACACCTAAAATATGTCAGGAATGTTATTTTTGACCAGTCACACACCACAAACCCACTCGCTAAACTGGAGAGTGTTTCCCGTTATTTGGCAAAACCTGTATCGGCTTGAGATTTTCCGGGATAATTGATTTAATTTTAGCTTATTCTGCCCGTTAGCAGTGAGACTACTGACGACAAAACAGAATAGTGCACGTATTTGTCGTTTCACAGATGACTGGCATTCCAGTCAACATGTTGCTTTCAACACTTGGCGCCGTTATTATTCGACATTCAAGTTCCCGTAATCTACTACTCTGAAATAGAACAATTGAACTCCACAAAAAATATTAGCGATTTATTAAACGCTGAAAACTCAGTACAACTCAACAGTCAGCCACTAATCTAAGTCAACAGTTATTTCTAAGCTAGTTTCAAACCTCAACTGTGAAAAATGTTCGCGTTCCTTTTCTTATAGTTTTGCAAATAAAGTTAGCTAAAGAACTCGATAGTTTGCCTGCAGGTCTTCTTTAGGTTCAGCAGTAGAGGATGTCAAAGTTGGACGTACGTCAGGGTCACAAATAAGGATAAAATCGGCGATCACCGAATGATACAGAAATAGGCATTCTAGCAAAATGGTAGAGGAACTTGTTGTTGCATGAGCACATCTATTGATTTCGATCAAGCCTTGGTTATAACGATATTTCGTTTGCAGTTTTGGCGTGTGAAATCCTCGAACATGATTGGTTAGAAGACAATGAAAATTCCTGACATATTTTAGGTGTTCACGGTTTCTCGGTGACACTTTAAGTGAAGAAAAGGTCCTACTTTGGATCTACGTATGGTTACCAGAATTCAAACACAAACATCAAATATTCACATTGATTATGACATTGGTTTGAGTATAATTTTATTTAAACTTGTTAAAATTTTATTTTCTATTGCCGCTTCAAAATTGAGTAGTACCCTGGGCACTAAAGTGGCTGTGTTTGGGTTAGGGAGAGGGCGAGTAGATAGCTATTTCAAAATGATAGTTGAAGATGTAAACAAATGAAGGAAACGAGAATAAAAATGCTTCTAGAATGCCACAACCTGAAAATTGCGCGTGTTTCTGGGTTCAAATAAATTCACTTATCTGATTGTCCCACAATTTCTGTCACTTGGAGAAGACTGCAAGGTTATGACTGCAACTTGTGAATCATTATCAAGAGATGGAGTACACTATGAGATATGCTTGTTATGTACATCCTCGTTCAGTGTTCCTTGTCACGTTAGCTCTTAATAACACATTGCTTCACTTACTATGGCTGGTGAGAGTCGCGATAGATGTTTGTACTGAGGCAACCGTGTGGTTCTATGTATATCAGGTGTTAAGGAAAGTCATCTTATTTTTATACTCAGTTTCCATGAGATAGTGGATGGAGGGCTGTTGGTTGTTGATGTGATGCAAAATGTTGCCAGCTGTTGACTGGTTAGTTGTGAAAAAGGCACTGAATTGCAAACATAGCATTTCTCTAAACAAAGTCTTGGCTCGATCTTTAAGAATTCTATATATAGTCTGGAGACAACAGCGAATACTGGACTGTCCTTTGGTGTGATTTCTTTTTCTTCCTAAAAAGAATCTTGCATGTGAAGTTTGTGGATTTTAATACAAGGCTTTAGGTTTTTCTTGGGCTTTCGCTTGTGCAGAAGTAACATGTTAGCTGAAGGTTTCTTTTGTTATAAGCAGAAATGAATTTTGTCATTCATTTAGTTACATCTAAATCTGAACCCTAAAACTGACTTTTCATCGTTTTAACATTTAGGCATAGTAGAACAACTATATGAAGTTTTTTTAACCTGTTAGCTGAGCAGCCCAAAAAAAATTTGATGTTTTGTAACGAATCGACAAGATTTGATCGGAGGCTCAATGTGAGATGCCAGCGGTTGTTTATGACGTAGGTTACGATACTAGAATGATTAAAACAAAGAAAAACATGGTTGCTGTGCGGCTTTTGGCTGCTATAAAAGAAAAACAACTTCACAAGACATAGATCACCCAATGCCATATTTAAGCTCTGAATATCGTAACCTACGTCATACCATACCGCTGACAATCTAATTTGCAACCACGGTACCAAACCTTTTCTAGAGAGTTTTCTTAGTTTCTGTATTTAATTTCTCAATGTAATTTGACTTTAATTAAAAAAAAAACTTCACATCTAGTTAATCTATTATACCAATATATTCAAACAAAAATAGGTTAGTTAGGGCATTCAGTTCTCCTTTAAGACTGTTGATTCATCACCTGTTGTTGTTTTAGGGAAGGAGCAATTGATCGACTTGTGACTCTTTACAAGAAGGTGATACCTAGAGCAGGGGTTAGTGCAGTGATAACATAAACTTCAAACTTGAGATGTATGGATGTACTTGTAGAATTATTTATTATTTTTAATTGCTGGTTATCTGTTATGAAAAGTAAATCAACAAATCCCAGTTTTGCTTTGTTTTACTTGTTTTAGAATTCACTGCATAGCAAAGCTTACCATAAAAATAAGCATCAAACAGTACTCTCAGGATGTTTACTAGGGAATAAAGGGAATAAAAGAGCATGTTTCTAGACAGTATTTCAAACCGCTATGACTATAAAGTGAATAATATAATGATAAAGGGAATAAAACAGCATACATCATTCTTGACAGTATTTGAAACCGCTATGACTTAGGAGAACAGGGAAAAATAGTTGGTGAAGCTAATTCCTCTGGCTGGGACACTAACCCATACTCTGCCATAGCAGATTAGAAGTGTACCTATCAATGTTGGTACTCTATTTACTGACCTCATAGAGAAGGAAAACTAAGTCAGTTTTTGCTTATAGCAGAGTTGGAATTGAACTGTGTACCTTGTGGTTGGAAGAGGTTTATCCGATTGTGTCAACAACAATAGCGTGTACAAACAGAACAGAAAAAGTACAACATTTTTTGTAATTATGTTTTCTTTCAGGGTTATTTATCAGAGAATGGGGTTGTAAACCTTAGCAGAGTTCAGCAAATACTTACAGGTATGTCAAATATCTAGTAATGGTATTTTTAACTTTACGTCTTGTTCATTCTACCCAAAGCTGAGGTTGTATTATATTGGTATCAAAATAATATAATTGGTTATCGATGAAATACTTTTGATTTCCTTTTGGAAAGGACACTTTTTATGTTATTTGAAAATGTTATCACCGTCAATTACTTTTTTGATATGTATATACAGTATTCCCAAAGGTCTGGTTAGTAGCTGACCCGTATAGGCAAACTTTGTTTGATACTGTTCCTTGATGTAATAGAGATTTTACAGAGATTCGATGGCTCATTTTGATTTTGCTGCCATCCGTTTTTAGGTTTTTGGAGTTTTCTTAGAAACTGCATATAATTATTATTTACCTAAAAGTTTCATTGATTTGTTTTTTTGACAACCTTTCTCAAGTTTTAAACTCAGATCTTTTTGATCTGTGAGACTGTATTCATTCGCTACCTAAAGTTGTATGCTAATGAAGTTGATTGTAACGCTTAAAACTGTACTTTTTGACCACTTCTTGTGGTCATTCTCAACAGTAAATATGCAAATAACTTATACGAAAACAATCTTTAAAACTCAACAAAATGTTATAAATAAATATCCTCAAGGGAACAATTTAACTTTTATAGAATCTGATTGGATGTTGTGTAAAAAATCATCGCTCAACATCCAATCGGACTCTATAAAAGCTAACCTGGTCCCATGAGGATATTTACTTATAACATTTTGTTAAGTTTAAATATTGTTTTTGTATAAGTTAATTAATAAGGTTAACAATGACGTCAGCTGAAACTAGTCTATTGGATTTAAAGAAAAAACATTGTGACAGCTTCAATTGCTGTCTGTAGTAATTGCAAAGTTTTTACAGAGATAGAGTTTCATTTAATATGCTTATTGAAGTTATTGTGTTAGGCTTTTTCCCAAATTATATTTAGTGCTCCTTTTACTATTTCTAAAGGCTAAATCCTTTACAAGCCAAGTGGCCCATGGAGCCGATACTTATCTCCAGTTTCTGTAGTGTTAAGCAGATGAGAGTCTTTGACTCCCCCTGGATGGGACACTAATCCATCGCAGCTTAGCTTCCAGCAGATACAGGTATTCATTTACCTACCCTGAAAGGATGGAAAGCTGAAGTAGTGTAGGCAGAAAAGAAGGTTGCAGAAATATTCTAATCTTGGCAAAGCTGAGGATCGAACCGGGGACCTTGTGGCTAGGCAACCTCCTTGCGTGGCGTGAAATCAGGGCAGAATTAATAACAGTGAAACATTTAAACAAGGTCTTGCTGTTGCATCACTGTTTTTCGGAAATTTGTGAGCCTGAAAGTTCCTCTCAGTTGTATTAGTTATGTATGAGGTCACAGAATTTGCATGGACCTTTTTAGTTATAAGTTTTAACTCGTGTTAAAAAACTCTCTCATTCGTAACAAGTGAGAAGCTTTCATGACATAAAGGAAAAATATTAATTTTTCGCTTGACCCTGTAATCTTTTCTACTTCTTAACAGAACTTGGATACGTTGAGGATGAAATCTTCAAAAAGAGACAAGAAGATAATGTAAGTAGGCAATAAGATATTTACCACCATGTTAGGACTATTTTGTTGTTTTGGGTCAATTCTCGCTAAAATCGTTACTTAGTGGTTTTACTTATGCATAAAATGTTACTGATAAACTGTGAGGGGAACATCTAATGGAATGTTTTAAAAAAGCGTAATCTATACCAAGTTTTTTGTTATTTCTTGTTGAGGTTGCATCAAAACTTGAAAAGTTTAGCCCAACTTTTTCAAGTTTCAGTCCATTTCTATCCTTGTCATCCGTAGCAACAATTGGCAGAAAACAAAATATACGTCATAATGTAATAACAAACCTGGACCATTATTTTTGGATTTCAGTTAAGGGTAAGACATATTTGGAAATATAAAAAATGCTAAAATAGCCCCTTTCACTTTGTAGTAAAAGCAATGAGAAAAATTGATACTAGATATTACCGATAAATGAATATTAGACCTCGAGGTTTAATGAACTACTGGTGTATTTCCCATCATGGCATTCTCAAGCTGAATGTGCTATTTAGTTGGGGTCAGTAAGGCTCAGAGATCAACGTTTCAGTTTCACTAAACTGGTGAGAGAAAATGGAATTATTGTATATACAGTGGAACCCTATCTTACGGCCACCCCGTTAATACGATCACCTCGTTATTGTGGTCACTTTTTTTTGGCGCGGCAAAATGGCCATACATTCTCTTATAAAAAAAAAACTCCGTTAATGCGGTCTCCCGTTATTACGGCCAACGACCACTGTTTTAAATTCCCAACTCATACAAAGCTAAATCCTTACGAGCCAGGTGGCCCATGGAGCCGGTGCCTATTTCTGGTTTCTGTAGTGTTAAGCGGATGAGAGTCTTTGACTTCCCCTGGACGGGACACTAATCCATCGCAGGTTAGCTCCCAGCAGGCGCTGGTACTCATTTACCAGTCCCGGAAGGATGGAAAGCTAAGTTGGTTTAGGCGGGAAAGAAAGTCGCCCAAATCATCTCAAATCTTGGCAGAGCCGGGGATCGAACTGGGGACCTTGTAATCGGAAAACAGAGATGTTACTAACTGCGCCAACCGTGCCCGCCCTTAACAAAAAAGCCCTAGACATATTTCCTTAACCAATCTCGCTATTCTCGTTAACACGTAACTTCAGAAACTTTGCGACACACGCTAGCATTTTGGGCTCAATTTACTGGCTCAAAAGTGGTAGCGCATGGTAACTCTGTTGAATTTGTGCCGATTCAGTGAGTCACCCCATTAAAAAGAATCCCATTTCTAATATCACGCAATTGGAATCCAGATATTCCAGGACAACTCCGATACAAAAAAATTCAGTGAAGATGGCGTAAATAAGAATTATTATCGCGGCAGATAAAAATTTCTATAATGAAAAAAAATCAAGGGGTGTTTTAACTGACCTCCCTGTATGCTGCGCTAAAGATTTTGTAACTACCCTTTACATTATCTCGAGTTGTGAAAAAAAAATGATGAAATATATAAGTGTATTTTTTTATATTTTTACTTTACTAGTTTTTAGTAAATTATTGTCCGTATTTACTCAATGCCGGACGCTACAGTACTTTCTCTATTATTTCTAAGTCATAAATGGTTGCTGTGTCGGTGTTTGTAAAGAAACAGTTTTACAAGTGATTAAATTTATAAGTTTTACACCATAGTGAATGAATTACTACGGTGTAAAATTTATAAATCTAATTACTTGTAAAACTATTTTTAAGTTACTCTGCTTCTCGAAATACGAAAACCAAACTTACGATAATCAGTTATTTAAGTTTTCTTCTTACTCTTGTTTTTCAAAATTTGTTTTATTTATTTCTACTTGATCTTTCCTTATTTTAGGCGTCTTCCCAGTCCAGGGTAGATGTAGAATCGAGTGAATGCCAATGTGAGTATTCTGTTCTCTGTTATGATTAATCTTCTCATAGAACTGATAAAATATGAATTATAAACAATAATGTTATAAATGGGATGCTGCGTCGGTGTTTTGAGAGAAATAGTTATTGGATAAATTCATTAGTTAAACACCATAATGAAATTTTTTTTTTAAAGATTGGCGTTTCAGACTGTAGTTCTTCGTTGGCGGAGTGAATGTGATAAATTGTAAACGGCCATTTCCAAAACTATTATATTTAGTTTACAATATCACCGCTAAATAAGCTTTTCTCCTGCGAAAAATCTTACTTTTCTTTTATAGATTATAGCATTTCAATCATGTGGATTCGAAATTTCAAACTCTCTAGAATAAAAATTTACAATTTCATAAAGGTTTTTTTGCCTAGAGTTGTTACCTCAGTCGAAGCCAAAATGCCATGTGAGAGCAGCCTTTGACTTAAATTCATCGGAAAAAACACATTTTATATGGCGGAGAGCAAGAAATGAAAGATAGAGGAAAGGCTTATTGTATTGTAACGGGGAACTAGCTCTTCAATCCAACTTCTTTTATTTACTTTATTGGTATAGGATAATGTGCGAAGGAATAACGGTTGTACTGCTTTTTTTGTTCGAAGAAATTGTAGACTTTTGCAGGTTTCTCAAATACTGACAAAAACAGCTCCAGGTCACTCCTAATAGCTTGAACTTTGGAATTTTTGGGCTTGGCTGTATTAGTAGTTTCTGTATTTTTTTCCTTTTGTCATCTTCGAAAGAGGACTGAAAGGAAATTTCTGTCTCCTGTTCTTTCACATACAAGTGTGTATCGGTTCGAGGTCCGGGGTCGTGTTGAAGGGCAGAACCCTCAACTGCCCGGATTGTGCTCCGCCATTTGTCACGGGGAACTATCTCTTCACTTCAACTTCTTTTATTTACTTTATTGGTTTTGTTGGCCTCTGTCCTGGCCTCGGCAAAGCCGGCGTGGC
>JANCMA020483255.1:0-10605 GCA_024336925.2 Zoanthus solanderi | reverse complement strand
GATAAAATTGCCTTCAAAGCTTCGCCCGAGTATTGAATTGTCATTGAAATGTCGATGGGACTTCCAAGTTGTGAATATTATAAGTATAACGCTTCAAAATTGACAAATATACGGAGCGCTAAAATGTGCTGCCATATAGGCGCTCATTTACATATTACTCGTTTACATATTTACATACTTACATAAAGCTCCAGCCAAAGACCCTATGAAAGGGGCAACATGCAGTTGCAGTACATAATAGGTTTTCTGTTCTATGTGATGAACTGAAGGGCACCAATACCTGCTCTGCGAACGATTTGTTGACAACTGCCAATAGGGATATAGCATTAAAGATGCTTCCAAAGAGAACAAGTCATATCAGCCAGGGATAAGCTAAAGAAGGCGGTACAGAAACACCAATTAAAATCTGCCAGAAGAACTAAGAGAAACCTAGATGCTGCCAAAGCCTTCTTTGACAATGCATGCACTGAAGTAATGGAAGCACAGGTTAAAAGCAAGACCTCAAAGCTTGATAGTTTACATAATTAAAACCAGCGTGTTGCTGCCTGAGTGACTCTACACAACATCACTGGTAAGAAAGCATCCCCTGTAATGCATATTACAGGCAACACAAGGAGACATGCTTAGAATCTTGATGACCTCTTCTTCAACAATTAGATTGCTGACAATCTTCCTATCAGGTCAGGATATTCTTTGAGTATGATTCAGAAAACTTAATAACACCAAAACTGTCTGGTCCGGACAAGATATCTGCTTTTATCTGGATATCTCCACCCTTTCATGACCAACTCATAGAATTTTGCAACAAAACAAACAATAAAGGTAACAAGCCTGTTGCCTTCTCAAAAGCAACTATCAAACAATCCAAATTCCACAGAATAAAACAGGAATCACACTGTCTACGAAGACCTCTAAGATCTACAACTCATTACTATGAATTCAACAGACTTTTCCACATTCATCCCATTCTTAGACCAAACAAGAATGGCTTTTATAGAGGCTGCTCAACACTGCCCCAGATATTAACCATCCCAAGAATTATACAAGAGCTGAAAGGCCATGCTGCAGATACTTCACAACTATGGTATCCCAGATGAGATAGTCAAAGCCATTGTCATCATGTACGACAATCCCTCAACTTTTGTGGATAGTGTGGATGGTCCAATAAAAGAGTTCCACACAGCAGCTAAAATCCTTCAAGGTAACACCCTTGTCCCTTACCTCTTTGTGATTGCTGTAGATTACAACCTCAGGCAATTTCTTCACCGCATGAACACAAAACGCCATACCATCAAACCTAGTGAGTCCAGATGACTGAAAGGCAAATATCTTACAGACCTTGATTACTTAGATGATATAGCACTCACTGCTGATCATCTACAAGATGCTCAGGACCTGCTAATATGTCTGGAGGATGCAGCGGCCAAGGTTGGGTTATTTCTCAACGCAAAGAGGACTGAGTATGTGATGAGAACAACAATGAAGTTCATCAGACTACCCAATCTAATGATGGCACTGTTAATACAAATTACAAATAGCTTGGATCATTTGTCTCTGTAATAAGCTACATCTACCTTTATTTATCTAGCAGTCTGGAATATCCAACTGTACTAAATTGGGTTTCTTCAGACCTAACATAGAAGTTATCTTACTATATGGTGCAGAAAGCTGGGTTATGAAGAGAGATCTGCATGAACGTTGTAACAGAACCAACACTAGGCTTCTTATGAGAGTGAAAAACATCACCTGGCAAGACCACCAAACTAAGGAACAAATCTATACGGGAAGTTTCTTCCCTCTGAATATCTACCGTCACAGCACAGGAAGGACACACTTTGAAGGTCACTGAGCTCGAGCACAGTATAAACCACTTTTCAAAATTATATCCTGGAGACTTCCATGCTCAAACAAAGGGAGTTGGCCTTTCACTTACATGGATATCATAGCTTGAGACCTACAGCAGTCAGTGGGTGACATCCCAAACTTGATGAAAGATCTGGGAAATCTGGCACTTGCTTGTGATCACCAATCTCAACTGCGGACAACCGAAAGACAAATAGAAAGAAGATGAGGCTTATTAGCCAAGCCTCTTTGTAAGCTCCTTGCTTTACTATTCATCTCAGGAAACCAATTTATTAAGTGCACATGTCAACTCAATGTGTCACCACTTTGCCTCTAATGTTAATCTTCAATAAGTATTCATAACTAATAATGAGATAGGCAGTATGACTTTTAAACCCAAACATTAATTTTTTCCATGTCATGAAATATTATTGCACAGTTTTATAAAATTATATATATATACACACACATTTTTAAAAAAGCTAGATATTCGTGCGTATAAAGAATTATTGAAGGACAGAACGATGCCCTTAAACTACAGAACTCTATCAATGTTCACTTTTTATTCTAACTTTTGAACACTAATGTCTTCATGTGTTATATTACTGTTGTTTTTGTCATACTGCAAAGCAGTCTGAGATGGATAATGAGAGCAATGATACTATGTGATTGGTCAAGTCAGATCAACTGTGCTGGATGGTCACCACTGGAAAGAATTGTGTTTCATTCTGTGGGTGTCCATGATCCACTGGTGGTCATTGACATCTGATTACAGAACTTTACAACGTATAAATAAAATGAAATCAGAGGAAAAAAGTCCCCCAGAGACTTGCAAAAAAAAAAAAAACACAATACAGAGGTACGAGGAAGAGGGAGCTGATATCAAAGACAGAAGTGATGATAGGTGAAGCTAACAGAAATACAGAAATGGCTAGATGGGATGTTTAAAAGCCTAGCTAAAGCCTCTATCATTAGGATAGAAAAAAATAGTGATGCTACACAGGCGATATCATAAATCAAAATATGTTTACTGACCTGAAGCTGATCCTGTTGTTTATTAACTTTTTGTACTTTGTCTTTACTTTCTTTAACTCTTTTTAGTGCCACACTGCTGACCTCCCTCAAAGATTCCAAGACTTTGAGGTCTAGGTTACAAAATTTCAAAAAGAAAACAAACATATATATTTTTTCTTACCTTGATGACTTCCACTTTGTATTAACCTCTAAGCTAAATAAATCAATCCAATTTTAATTCGGGTTTATCCCCGTAAACAGGGGTGGTGGGATTTAACCCACTGTAACAGCAATTTCTCCAACTCACACTCTCCATCTTGCTCAATTCAAGTCATCCTCCTTCACCACACAAACACTCTTGCTCTCTTTCTCCACTTGCATCTTCCACGTCTTCTTTGGTCGTCCTCGCTTCCTTTTGCCCTTCACTTCAAACTACAATGCATTTTTCAAAACAAGCCCATCATTCCTTCCTAATACATGCCCGTACCATCTCACTCCATTTGCCTAAAATGCTAATAAAATTATTTATGGCACTAATGCTTTGGTTTCTGTAGTGCTTAGTGAATGGCAGGCATGGTTAGTGCAGTTGCAACATCACTGCTTTCCAACCACAAGTTCGATTCTGGCTCTGCAGAGATTTGAATATTTGTGTAACCTTCTTTTCCATATACAGTATAAGCTACAGTAACTTGGCTTTCCATCCTTCTGGGGTAGGAGTCAAAGGTTCTCATCTGCTTAACGCTACAGAAACTAGAGATACACACCAGCTCCATGGGCAACCTGGCTTGTAAAGGATTTAGCTTTTTTTTGTAGAAAAAAAGATCAGTCCACCTAAATTCCACCAACCATTGCTTGAAAACCATTTGACTTTTAAATTGATTAATTTGAAACTTTGGAAGAGAGCAATTCTAGTGTAAGTGCACCAACTGTGCTCCCTGATCTCATCAGCATTAAACCAAGATATAATTACTTTAAAATGCTAATTGTTTCAAAAATTACTGTCACCTTAATGTTAAATTGCTTTTTGCAATTAAATGCCAAAAAAAACAATACATGAAAACAACCTGAGAAAAAAGCAACATGCTTTGCTTTAGAGGCAATTTTATAATATAAACGGCAACATCAATGTTATAAAAATTAAAATGAAAAAGTGGGAAATTAGAAATCTACAATGCAGTACAATCTGCAATATTTACCTTCATTATTATACACATTTCTTACTAAAATTTCTTACATTTTCTTCCTTTTCTTTCTATGCTATGAAATTCCTATTATAATTTAACCTTTCAATGTGTTTGAATGGCAGTTTATTTAAAAACCAATAATCTTTGCAGTTATGAAAAATTTCAAAGAAAAAGCCTGTCACATTTTTTTTGAATCGGTAATGTTTTCTAACAACGTGACCATTTGAAAGTGCTATTTATACTTGTGAGCTATGAACATTTTTTAGTTATTAGACCAAGTTTAGTTATTTTTACTTCTGAAATAAAGAAGATAGTTTTTTCTCTGTGGACCCTGACAGACTATTTGAGCTTATTATGGAAACATTCATTATGTAAGACACGGTTTGACCCTGTCCTAACTGTGTTAGATTTTCATGTCATATCATGCTTACCTTCTCTAAGTTTTTCTGTTTCTTCTCTCACAACTTGATCCAAAATTTGAACTCTTTCTTGACATAAAATAACATCCTCATTCTGAAAAATTATTGTTTTGAAGAACTATTATTTTGTTCATATCTAACCTATCCCTGGGACATATAAAATTAATACAGTGTACATCATAATTTATATATACAGGGGTTTCAATAGAAGCCGGCAACCGGCGAATTTCGCCGCCTACATTCCAAATTACCGCCGCGTACTTTCTAGTGACCATAAACTAACAGTAAGAAAACAACAAAGCATGATAAACTTCCGTTTTATTTGTAAGCATTGTTTTCCTATTTGATGTAATAATTCTGGACACAAGTTATGCAACTGCAAATACTTTACATTGCTGTAAACTGCATGCAATGAAAAACTTCCGAGATTCAGTATTCTATAGTTAAAATTGAAGTTCACCTGAAAAACTAAATACAGTTGTCACTAATGCTGTAGTTACTTAAACAATATTTAGTACTGAATTTGATGTCAGAATGCAGGAAATAGCATTTCTGGGCTTCTAGGGCCTTACGACACCTGAAGTGTTTCCGCCACCTACTTTAATAGGATCCACCGCCTACTTCAAAACTTACTGAAACCCCTGATATAGCGCTAATAAATCCCAAAGGGACCAATACCCTGGAGATGAAATGGGGGAGCTTACTAGGGAGATGTGCTTCTTAAAGGAAGGAGACAGAAAAACTTATTCTGATGGGGGCTTCCTAATGGAATGGGCTGGCCTAGTTGAGATGGGGGAGGGGATTACTAGAGAAAATGGCTAGTTAGAGGAAGAGGGAACTTATTAAGATGGGAGAGCTTCCTAGAGAGACGGGGTTGTTGGAGAAAGGGGGAAACTATTCACATGGGAGAGCTTACTGGAGAGAAAGGCTTGTTGGAGGGAGGGAAAAAGCTTATTTAAAACTTAAAGATCTAGAATAGGGATTCTTAGAAAAGAGGGCATATTTAAAGCTAAAACCTCTAGAAGGAGGAATTGAAAAAGAGGGTAGCTTACAGTATTATTAGAATGATCGATATGGCTGAGTATTTTCAAGTATGGATTTTATAATATATTGCCTCAGACAGGAAAATTTAGATGGCAAAAAAAGTTTAGATACATCGTTCTAGAAATAATACTATGCAAGTATTTGTTCCTTTTGAATCCTATTTGAGGTATATGAACTTGTGTCTTGATGCAAGTGTTGATGGTTTGAAAAGCAGGGTGCCAGGAAACAAAGACATGTTGAAGACTTAAATTCAGTAGGGCATACAGTAAGTGACAAAAAGGACAATTTAATCTGTACCCACCAGCTTCTCGATGCCTTCCCTTCTTCTGATCGCCAGTATAACTCTTCATGAGAAAAATAACAGACATACAACCCATACTCAATCATTCTGGACACAAAAACTTTGAAACAAACGAGGCTTAAAAAATGTACGTACGTACCTTTCTTGGAAGATAGATTTCTGTTTCTTTAAAGCTAAAACTTTTTCCAGCTTTTCATAATATCTGTGAGTGAGTGCAAATCATAGCACATCATTTTAGTAGTAGTTAAGACGTTAAATAAGTTAGAAGTCAAAGTATACACAGCACAACTCATAAATTAATCACAAATGACGAAAACAAACGCACCTTTCACTGTATTTACCCTTAGAATGTCGAAAATCTCCAATTCTTACACAAGATTCACAAGTTAAAGTTTTTGTTCTGATATTGCATAAAGGGCAGAACTCTGAGTTTTCAATATCTGTTTTTTCAAGGTAATTTTCGTCTTTATCTTCAAAGTTATCTGCCATTTTCTGCAAAGTTTACATTATATTATGGCAATGGGCGTAAGCCGCTGACCAACATGGCTGTTAACATCCGGGGAGGTCTCCGTTTGGAAGGACATCACTATGTTTCAACAGACAAGAGATTGGGTGAATCTTAAAATTTACCAGTATCAGCTTAGGACCGGAATTTACATGCTTGAGCCGTGGGAGCGAATGCTTTTTAGTATCCTTCGTCGTTATCTTGCATTAAGTTTTTTTGTCGAATGCCTGCAAGTGAAGAGTTTTTATGATTTAAAATCTCTATAATAATTAGCATATTACACGATTGGTTATCGTGTTCTTGAATTTTGCTTGAAAAATAAGGAAAAAATGTGTACCGCTTTTTTTCAGCTGTTGGAACTCTTTTACATGAATGTATTTTCAAGACGACAAAACTGGGTAAAACTTCCGTAGCGAGGCGTACTTAAACTTGCCTGCATAAAATTATAAACAAAATGATGATTGATGTGCATAAAAATCTCACCAACTGTATTTTTTGTTTATTTAACCTTAACCCAATAGGGCCCAACACGTTCCAGTACGGAAATCCCGTTGAAAAACTTGGGATAATTTCCGTATTGGTGCATACTTACTTATACATGCAGTTTCGTATAAATATTATAGAAGTTACTGTTGGGTCTGGGTAAGGGTTAGTTCGCATGATTAAACAATAGTATGCGCCAATACGGAAATTTTACCAAAAAACGTTGTACTTTATGGAAGACTTCAGACACTACCACACAACCTCACACCCTCTGCATTTCGATTTTAAAAAAATCAAAACTTTGAAAAATGTCTCATCAATCACTCATTTTCATTGCATTTCTTACAGTGGTTACATTAACATAATTAATATTGTTGAAATAATTTGTGTGTAATTGGTCCCAAGGCATAAGTTAGAAGGGAGATGGTGCCACCTTCACTTACAGACAACTTAGTCTTATGTATTGATCAATTCGAAACTTCAATATCCTCCCCTGGACATTTGAACTTTTGAAATTGCTATTGGTCATATTCCTGGCCCCTGGGACAAGATTGCTGGTCAAATGCCTGGCCATGTGGAAAGATTTGAATTCAAATCTCTTTGCCCCTGGAAGTAGAAAAAGATGCTGATATTTTCTTTTAATTTCATGGCTGTAATATTTTCACTCATAAGACAGTTTTGAAATGTGTATTAAATAATCAAAGTAGTGCTGAATATTAAACTTTTACATCATACACAGCTAGCTCATTGAACAGCTGAACTTTATATGCTGTATGTATAATCAAAATGTTAGCATATTTAAGGCCTAAAGACACTTAAATTCATCATAGGACAACAAATAAATGTAAATTAAAATTTTGTTGTTTGTTCAAATGTCTGGCCCTTCTCCTCCCTTTGGTTCAGATTCTTGGATCCCCTGCCACTTCCAAACGACAAATTCCTAGCACCCAGGAAGATCGATACATTACAGCCAACAAGACCATTTATTAAAAGTTTTTTAACTGTAATTGTAAATTATTCTCAGAGTATGTGTTTTTACATGACATTGAGGTGAAGTTACTGGTAATTTGTATTTTGTTATTCTGAATGAGTTTACAATAATATTTTTATACTTGTTTACACCAAGGGTCTGTCCATAAGAGGCAACTTTACAGGAGATAGGGTTATCAGTGTCTAAAGAGTAAAAGTTATCAGGTTGACATGTTCCATGTGAATGAGACCCCAACCACATGAATCCAAATCTGGGTAGGTCAAACTGCATTATGTAAAAACATTTGCATTCACACAAATCCATCCATCATTTCTAGTTTGGGTTCTTCTGGCTGTATTCACTTGAATACGAATAGGTATGTGCAAATTAATCAACCCTGTGATCTGATTTCTAGCCATTATTTGGATGCTGTGCAGTTTTTATCAAAAACACTAGCCATGTTATTCCTACTTCTGTAGCTATGTATGTATTTTAGACAATAATTTTATTTGTTTAATTTCTACAGCAGAAAAGTGTAAGAAACGAAAGGTGCCAAAGCCTGTTCCTTCATCTTGTGTGATAAGTTGAACGTTTGCTGAAAATAAAAACTGGTCATCTGTGGTCACAAGTTGTAGAACTGATTTCAGTGCAAGTAATAGCCTGCCAGCTGGCTGTCTGAGTGAGCGAGCGGCGAGCTCAGAGAGCCATTTGGCAGCCTATGCAAGTAATAAAGTTCAAAATGAGTGAAAGCAAAATTTTGATTTACCTTAAAAGCCATTTTGATTTACCCTAGTTTCTCTAACAGACCTCAGTACATGTTCGAAAATACCCAGTTTCATGTGTGTCCACAAGAAACCTTGCACTCAGTGAATTTTTTAAAAAAATCCACTCTAGAGAGCACATTCAAAAACAAGTAGTTTCAGGGAGCCAATTCACTGGTTTCCTGTGGACAGAAGGCCGATTCATATATAAATATATACATGTATTGTTTAAAATATCTGTTTAGATGTAATCTCATTCCTTGCCATGTCAGTGTATACTACCTTTGCTTATCTGCCACGGTACACAAGAAACATGATGGAGTATTTTGGATCAAGATTCAACTGAATGTTTAATGAAAACAGATGCAGCTCTTATTCCCAGAGTGCTCTAAATTTATTCAAGTGGCTTCCAGAACCGTGCAAATAAAAATTATTCTGCAAAGAGGTTTTGAATCTCAAGTTTTCTAGTGCTGGGATGCCTTAAAAGGAACATATATGAACATTGTGTTGCATTATATAAGGAAAGCAGTGAATAATAATTATTAGAATAATTTATAATGCACAGGTATATTTATCCTCAAAGAAACTAATTTTGAAGTGTTATATTCTATGACTTCTCCAATGACATTAAAACTCTGCAATAACAGGAAGATAGTGAAGATACGTAGATGAAATTTACAATGATGACTTGAAATATCAAGTGTTTTTTAAAGAAAAGCAGTCAAATTATTAGTATAATAATGAATTATGCTCTATTTCACTTCCAAATTTGTAATTAGTACTCCAGCAAAAGTTGTCCTCCATCAGAATATACATAATTATATTGATTTACCAGGCTTTTTGACCCACCAACACTTGTCAAACCCTGTGAATACTGAATGTATGGTCATTCATGTAGCATGATTTCTATTCTATTTAACTTTGCAGTTTTAGTTATGTACTTAGGTGTTTTGAAATATTTATTTGTTCAAAGTCTTGCTTCAGACTGTACGTATATTGAAAGAGGGAGAGACTTTCAGTTCATGTTTTCTTTACAAACAGGCGCGTAGCATGATCATTTTTTTCAAGTACGTACAAGTACATATAAACATGGTATAGCTTTTGTTTTAGTTTTCATCGCGAAGTCTTGGTTGCGTATAAGTAAAATGTTAAAAATCGAAACCAAGGAATTGCTAAAAATTTCAAAATTTTCTGGTCACTTCAGGTACGCACATATGTATATGACACTACACGCCTGACAAATGCACTCACTGGCAACACAATGAGCTCAAAATTGTTAATACTACAAGCAGGTTCACCTCAAAAATAAATGTTCTCATTCATTTTGTGGCCAGCACATTGATTATTTTGTGGCCAGTGCATGTGTCTATTTGTAAACAAAACACTCACATAACATCCCATAAATAATATTATGAGATACTCAGTAATCATTGTAGCTGGTCTAAATCTTGAGTAGAATAACCCTATTTGTTAAGCAACCTTTATTCACTATGCATAACCAGCATGCATGGCTTGTAAATACAAAAACACGAAATTAGTTTTAGACAATATGCATTGTTTATGTTTTTAACAGTAAGCTTTATTCATTTACAACTTTTTATTGATTTCTACATTTTTGTACTTGAACTATGCTATTTTGATTAATTTTTTTTTGGTCAGACTTTTGCTTCAACTTCTTATTGCACACTTCCAATGCAGTGACTCAGATTAAATATTAGAAGGTGTGTTTTGTTGACAAATTTTTAGATACACTTCCTGGCAACACTATGAACTCAAAATTGTTAATACTGCTCTGGGTTGTTCGTTGTGTGGCCAGTACTTATAATAATCATCATCATCCAATTTTGATCTGGGTTTATCCCCGTAAACAATCTCTCCAACTCCCACTCTCCATCTCGCTCAATTCAAGGCATCCTCCTTTAAACAAACACTCTTGCTCTTTTTTCCACTTGTGTCATCCACGTCTTCTTTGGTCATCCTCACTTCCTCTTGCCTTTCACTTCAAACTCCAATGCTTTTCTCAAAACATGCCCATCATCCCTCCTCAGCACATGCCCGTACCATCTCACTCCATTCGCCTTT
>JANCMA020483152.1:0-10607 GCA_024336925.2 Zoanthus solanderi | reverse complement strand
TGGCGTCGATTTGGATCAACCACAAAATCGAGATTTTTTCCGCCTGCTCAAGATTATGATTGCGTTCTCCTAACGTCTAACGCAATAAAAAATGTTTTTAATAGTTGTTATTCCTCGTCAGCAGCAAAGGTTGCTTTCCTAAATTCTTTGAAGAGCTAAGGGGTGGCTGAGATAGAGACGACTCACAAAGCAGCTTTTGAGTTGTACCAGGATCCTTATTGACTCGAGTGCTTGCGACTATACCCTTCAGTGTGCCTTTTTACATTTTTAAAGCCTACATCTTTCTTCTTTTGAAAGTACAACTCTCTTCCAATAAAACTAAACTAAAACTATGTGTGTATATCTCTGTAATGAGCAAAGTTTATAAGATCTTTTTATATTCTTTTTCAAGTAAGATAATCTAACATGTGCAGACAGTGTTGACACTTCAGTCAGTAAAGAATCGGTTTCATGCGGAAGCCAGATTTTGACTTATTGTAAGAAAAGCTATATTTTTTATGTCTAGTAAAAGCGTAAGTTTTGAGGATTCTTTCTGTACAGTTTTCATTTTCGCCTGTATACAAAAACTATGACAACTAGCGAGCTGTTTCAAGTAACTAGAACACCCAAGTTCGAAACCTGCTTACACCAGTGTCTAAAAAGTGCATTGCCATTAGGGAACAGTGTAACACAGTATATATCCTTTACAAATGATTATGTAATTGCGGTTTTCCGAATACGTGGCCAACTAAAATACCTGTTTCTGAGTTTTATGAGAAAATGAGATTTCTTTTCTTAATTTTTAAGACTAAGTGTTTTTCCAAGTTAGTGCCATAAAGTTTGTCCAAAAAATATTCTAGAAAATTGTTTAAGAACGTAAGAACTAGTTTGCATGCATTCAGAGCAAAGCGTTCCTGAAGTCAAGGGAACTCTGGTAACTTAATTTAGTATCAGTGTGGGAAAACTCAGAAGTTTCCATGTCAACATGCCTGGACACGAGAACGTGAACAACCAACAAAACAAACAAACATACTATTTTTAGGATTTGCTATTTAACAAATGCAAGTATCAGCAAAAACAAAATGGTAGAGCTCTATAATTGGAAATGTGTAGTGCCACGTTATGTTTATTACAGACTATAAAATGTATGCCTTTATTTTCAAGTCATTTCAAGTTTCAATGAGAAAGAGACAATCTATCACTTAAGATTAACAGCCTTTTTTAACGATGCATAAAGTTAATTTTATTATAAAAAATTGATATTATGAAATTCTTAAATAGATTGTAACTTGATTGTCCTTTTGTGAAATAAACAACTTTTAGGCAAATTTTTAAAGATATTTTTGGAAAAATTTGACAGAAATTGGAGCAATTCCTGCAAAATCTTAGCTGCATGCATCCGCCCACTCATTTTGTTATTTAGTAGCCCCTCTTCCCTTGGCGCGGCATGAGCTTTTGATTAGACTCGTCAGTGCTATATTGGCTGCTAAAACGCGATGGAAAAACATCTTTTTGGAGCGTTCTTGATAGTCTGGTATAACAATTTTGCGCTCATATTTGCGGAATAACTCGTAACCAAAAGAACACAACATTGATATTTATGCAAAAATAAGAACTCTTCAAGAGATAAAACTAGTATCCATAAAATGTATATAAGTGCAAAACTAAGTAACTTGCCTCAATGACTTTTCTCAGCAGCGGCCACACGAGAGCAAAACTTATGGTAATAACAACCAAACTGAAGGCGACGCTTTCGATGGGCATTGTGTTTTGATTCAAGGTTTCAGGTCGAAATATGGCAGTACTCGCGGTGCCAGCTGTCTCTGTCAATTGATCACACTCTACTTGTGAAACCTACTGCGGAACTGAAATGATGACAGAAAAAATTTATTTATGTTCCGCATA
Organism: Zoanthus solanderi; assembly: GCA_024336925.2. NCBI lineage: Eukaryota > Metazoa > Cnidaria > Anthozoa > Zoantharia > Zoanthidae > Zoanthus > Zoanthus solanderi. Next base: position 8,723 of record JANCMA020483152.1, on the reverse strand, counting down.
ATATAATTAAGATCAAATCAAAATCATTACAATTGCAACTTACTTTTGTTGACTGCGGCTAAACGAGAGCAAAACACCTTCTGACACCTTCTAATTTTTGTTAATTAGCTTTGTGGGTACAGTCCTGGAGAAAAGGAAATGAATTCAAAATTGCGGAACGTAAAACTTAAATTGAAGAATAGAAGCAAAGTGAAACCCTTGCTGCTGAAGAAGAATAACAACTATATCTCTTTAACAAAGCACTCAGCCACACAAAAATTAAAAAAAATTTTTTGATATTTGATATACATGTAACTAAACTGGAGACGCCCTCATAGTCGGTTCAATTCCTGGAAATGGAAATCACAATAAAAACAAGCCGTGACGAATCAAAACATATTATCACCTGACGAATTAATGGATTTATGAACTATTCTTATCAGTGACACTGCGGAAGGTTATTGCACAAGTTTTCTCAGAAAATTAAAACACTTACAGAGTCTATTCGAGATAAAGAACTTTGCAAACAAAACATGAAATATCCGTCCCTGCTGGTATTAACTTACCTGCGTGTCTTGGGGCTTCTCAGTGGAGACTGAGAGGTGTCTTTTGCGTCATTTCCCATTTAAAGCATTGCATTAAAATTACTATTTTAAAAGAATACAATTACTTTCGTATTTTAAACACCTGCTTCAAAGCACGTGATATTCCTATCGCATGGAAACTAGTTAAAAGTACCAGGCCAAACAAGCACTCATGCATTTTGTTCATATGACTGTGTCAAAGCAAGCTTGCTAAAATGGAGATGATTCTAGCAACGCCCAATCCAGGCCACGCATTAACTCTGGGTGGAACGTATCTCAAAGGTCGATGCCCAGTTGTTCTTGGTATCAGCCCTGGAAATCCGTTTTACTGCAAAGCAGAAAATTTGCAACGCTTGCTCTGTTTTGCAAAGTGCAGTTCAGACAAGGTAACAGAGATTTTCCTATCGCATCGGTAAAAGTCAGTTTACTCGATTTGAGTAAAAAAATGAAAACGTGTTTCGACAGAAGAATCTATATGTACTATAGTGAAGCAATGTTTACAACTCCGCGACACACTCTGACATTTTATATTTTTTTACGATTAACATTTTTTGTTTCTTTTTGTTTTTATTTCATCAGATTTTGTTATTCATTCCGGACAAAATTTCAGAGCACAATTACAGAGCGGTCGGTTCAAGAAATCCCGAGAGGTCAGCGCGTGTTAAATCAAATCGATTACGAAACAAGTGTAAACAGACTGCCAAAGAAATTGGTTTGTCTGACACAAAGTACAGTTTAGTAAAATGGTCAGAAGAAATAGAATCAAACTCGGCGTATGCTGAAGCTTTACAGAGTATTAAAGATCTCTACCAAACAAATGACGAATTTCGTTTTGAGGTTCAAGATTCCACTGCAGCTGCCCTGAGATGTATGGAGAATGGACGGAGAAACGGTGATGGTGAGATCTGTGGTTCAACTTCAAGAGAAGAAGGCATTGATATTGCAGAAGGAGCAAAGTACTTGCTCAAAGAACTCGCTTTCCTCAACGCTCTATCAAATATCTATGAACACTGTGATAGATTTGTCTGTGTTTATCATCGCCCGTGGCCTGTGTTAGAGAAATATTTCGGAGGACTTTATGATAATGCAGTTAAATCTAATTTAGGATTCGTTGTATTTGAATGAAACACTCAACACCGCAGTTTACTTGTACAGGGCCGTAGCTAGTATGAGGCAAGACGAGGCAATTTCCTCGTCTTGAGTTTGGCCTGTTTTGAGATAAAATTGAATTTAAAATAAAGCCAGCTAATAAATTATAACTAAGGTGGATGAATTGCGGGGAAAAGCATTTTAATGGTTAATTGTTTCATGTTATAAACTGTGAGTAGGGGTTTTCACTGAATGATTTAAGGTTATATAGTAACTAAAGTGTTGTCTTATACAGAATCACGTTCATTTATTATTATCTGTTTCGACATACTTTTGCTTATGTTCTTCAATTTTGAGACAGCCATGGCATATAATATTGCCATCTCTTATACTTCTAGGACAAAGATTGAGCCACTAGCTTTACCGATTACGAGTAATAAACTGCTTCCTTAACAGTTAGAAAAGTGAAAGTTTTTCGCTCGTCTTTATTCTTTACTGAAAGGTAATAAACTTAAAAAGGTGTAGGCCTACAGGCCTAATGGCTGGCTACGCCACTGTAAGGCAATGAATCCTACTACTTCTCCTAATTATCTACATTATGAAATCCATAAACGCTGGCTATTCTCGTGGATTCATTTTGATATTGGAATACATGTTACAACATTTAAATGCTTTAAAATGCAGATAGTCGTTAACTTGGCACCAGTATTGCTCAGCAATAAAAAAAGTGAGCTTCTACACTTGCCCAAGATTGAGTTTCTAAAAAAAAAATGCCACGGAAAATGCTTTAAAAATAAATTCCTGAGCCTCCAGAGTTTAAACTTTTCTCGGGGGGCAGCCCCCAGACCAACCTGGCGGTTCGTCCCTTCTTGCCTCGACTTGTTCTCAAGTCTGGCTAAGGCTCTGTAGCTAGCGCTATTTGGCCAATGCAACAGTTCCTAAGTATTTTATGTACAGTATTTACTTTAGGAACTGTTGCATAAGCCGAACAGCGCTAGCTATAGACAATACTTCTAAGTGAATCGGCCTGGGAAAATGCTTTAAAAAAACATTCCTGAGCCTCTAGATTTCAAACTTTTCTCGGGGATCATGCCCCAGACCCCCCGGCGGCTCGCGCCTTCTTGCCTTGTCTTGTTCTCATGTCTACCTACTGCTCTGTTATATAGACAAAATGTCTATATGCATTTTGAATGAGCTTCTCGGTTATTAATAAATACGATTTGCAACGCAAAACAACTATTTAAAATACCTAGTGCTGAATGGAAGAACGAAAACAGAGAAACAAAAAACGCTTACATTTAATTTCTGCAATTCTATTGCAAAATAGTAATTAAAATCCTGTAAAAATTTGTAAACTTCCCTTTATGATTGCTTAGCTACCCCAACCATCATGCATGGATAGTAGTCTGCTTTGTTTACTAGGACAGTCCAAAAAATAGAATCAGCGTGGGAAACTTTTGAGTTTTCTACACTGATAGTAAATTGAGTTACCAGTGCTCTTGACTTAGGAATGCTTTGTTCTGAATGCATGCAAACTAGTTCTGAAGTTTTTAAACAACTTTCTAGAATACTTCTAAAATACAGATATTTTAGTTGGTCACGTATTCTCAAAACAGTAATTAGATAACTTAGTTACTAAAAGTTGGAATAATCTGAAACTATCTGAGACCACGGCCTGAAACCGTCTGAGACTATCTGAAACCACCTGAAATTACCTAAAAATCTATAATCATAAAAAAGCTAACATTGATTTATTTAAAGTTCTCTACAACTATTAACGAAATCAAGTACTTTTTTAACACAAAATACGTTAAGATGAACTTAGAGACAAGAACGGATTGAAATGCGTAACACATGAATCCACAAGTTACCAAACTGTCCAATCAGTAACAGTCTTAAGTGTCCAATCACCAACAAGGTCAATCGAACAAAACAGCATGTGTCCCGTTGTTAGATGTGACAGGATAACCTTAACTCTCTGTTGCTCAACTTCAATCAGTTCAGAGAACAAGCTAAAAAACAATCCAACTAAAGAGAATCTATAGTAACGATTCGAAACCGGTCTTGGAATTAGTGATACAAACAGCTACAATATAAACAAGAAATCAACTAAAGAATAGTTATGGAAAACTGGCATATAACTCAAAATCACTCGGCAACCGCAACTCAACTTTATTTTCCCTAGACCACCAATAATGTCTTACAGAAAAGCGCAATCTCTCAAAGACATGCTCGAAAGAGAAAAACTTTAAAACAAACGCAATAACACGCAAAACCTGCGTGGAGTATAAAATATAACTTAATAGAGAACGACAAAAAATAAAGATATTCAAATTATGAGCAAAGTGGTGTAGGGCCATTACCGTTCATACGCCATGGCCACGAATTATATAAACACTTGTACAAGAGATACCATGCACCCTAATCTGACACACCCTGTGTTGCACTGTTCCCTAATGGCAATGCACTTTTTAGACATTGGAATAAATAAATTTCAAACTTGGGTGTTCTAGCTATTCAGGGGTAAAGTTTTACGAAAATAATCCTCCAAACTTACGGTTTTACAAGATATAAAAATTATAGCTCTTAGTTATATGTAGAGAGTCAACATCTCGCTGCTGCATAAAACCGCTTCTTTAGTGTCAACACTTTCTATATATGTCTCAGAATTATTAAGATTGTGTTAATAGAAAAAAAAAACTTGACTGCCTTGGGTAGTTGCAAGGACAAGAGTCAATAAAGATTCTGGTAAAACTCAGAAGCTGCCTTGTGAATCGTCTCTATCTCAGCTACGCCTTATATCTCTTCAAAGAGTTTTAGAAAGCATCCCTTGCTGCTGAACTTCAACACATTTTTTATTTAAGAATCAAAACATGTTCAAAACATGTTTAGATTAAATTAAATTAGAATTAGCTTGAGATGAATTAAAAGTTATGTGCTCTGGTTTTTACTCCTCCTCCTATACTGTTATTCTTATGTCATCTGACAAGTGTTAAAATAGATCTATAAGCTATTTTTATTGGTGACACTGCGGAAGGTCATTGCACAAGTTTCTAAGAAAACTAGAACTAGCTTGAGATCACTTAGAGGATATGTTTTCAGTTATTTTTGCTACCCCTCCCATATTGTCATCTGAGAAACTAATGGATTTTTAACTATTACTATTGGTGACACTGCGGAAGGTCATTGCACATGTTTCTAAGAAAACTAGAACTAGCTGGAGATCACTCAGAGGATATGTTTTCAGTTATTTTTACTACCCCTCCCATATTGTCATCTGACAAGTGTTAAAACAAAGCGCTCAGCCACACAAACATCTAAAAAAATGTTTTGATATTTGTTTTGCATGTGACTAAACATGTGACGGCCTCATAGGCGGTTCAATTCCTGGAAATGGAATCACAATTAGAACAAGGCGACGTAAACGAATCAAAACATATTATCACCTGACAAATTAATGGGTTTATGAGCTATTTTATCAGTGACACTGCGGAAGGTCATTGTATAAGTTTTCTTAGAAAAAGAGACTAAAGTCTTTCTGTTTATAATCAATTAAAGGATATGATATTTGTTAATTAGCTTTGTAAGTACTGGGATATCATTCAGCCCTGGAGAAACGGAAATAAATTCAAAAATGCGGAACGTAAAACTTAAATTGAAGAATAGAAGCAAAGTGAAACCCTTGCTTCTGAAGAGGAATAACAACTATATCTCTCCAACAAAGCACTCAGCCACACAAAAATTAAAACAATTTTTTTTGATATTTGATATACATGTGACTAAACTGGTAACGCCCTCATAGACGGTTCAATTCCTGGAAATGGAAATCACAATTAGAACAAGGTGAGGAATCAAAACATATTATCACCTGACAAATTAATGGATTTATGAACTATTTTTATCAGTGACACTGCGGAAGGTCATTGTATAAGTTTTCTTAGAAAAAGAGACTAAAGTGTTTCTGTTTATTATCAATTAAGGGATATGTTTTCAGTTGTTTTTTTTTTGCTACTCCTCCCTCTACTCATCACGTGACTAGTATTAAATGGATTTGTAACTATTTCTATCGGTGGCACTGCGAAAGTCATTGCTCAAGTTTTCTCAAAAATCTAGAACATTTACAGAGTCTATTCAAGAAAGAGAACTTTGCAAGCAACCCACAAAATGTCTGCTCCTGTAAAGTTATATTTAGCCTGCTGGTTTCTTGGAGCCGCTGTTCAAAGCGCAGTCTTCTTTACCTTCAATGCCGTGGATTATTTCAACTTCTTCTTTCCAAATAACTACAAACCGGAAGTATATATTGGCGTGGTTATTGGCGTTGGAGCAAGTCTTGGTGCAACTATTACCGTCTTGATTTCACTTAGAAACAATCTTTTAAAAGTTGTATTGATCGCATTGATCGCATCGGCAGTTATTTTAGTTGCAGAGGTTGTGGTAACACCACAGACTGATCTGATAAAACAAGAAGTTCGTTTCGGATCTCTCCTTGCTCTTGTGTTCGTGGCAACAGTTATTCAAAATATTGGTGGTGGTGCTTTGTATAATTTTGTTGGCAAGAACTTTCCAAGATTTGGCATCCATGCTGCACAGTCAGGGGGAGTCTGTGCATTTGCTGCTACTTTTGTGGTTCGTTGTATCTCTAAAGGGTCGTTTGAAAAGGAAAAGAACAGAAGTAAGGGATTCCGTCTCAGTGGGTACTTATTCGTTGCCCTTGTTGTAATTATTATCTTGGTTGCTTGCTGTCTTGCTGCTGTACTCCGACAACTTGAAGGAGACTCTTGCCAGGTTTTAAACGAGGATGATGAAGCTCGACCCTTATTGCTTAAAACAAAAGAGGAAAATTTGAAATTGTCGCGTAAACAAATTATCAAGAAGAACTGGCCGGTATTTGCTACAATATGTCTGACATTGGTCATTTCAAATTCTCTTTTTCCAGGCATCACATCGCAGTTCCATGGAAACTACAACTGTAGTTCTTCACTTAAATCTCTTCACAACCTCTCGAGCCACATCACAAGAGACGCAGCTACCCCCAACCCACCCGTCTCTAGTGACAAAACTGGTTGGTTCGTGGTCATCTTGTTTGGCTGTTACTCCGTGGCTGACGCTCTTGGAAAAAACTTACCGATTCTAGGTATTTTGTACAACAATAAGACAATTTTGGTGAATCTTTTGTTACAGCTAACCGTAGCAGTTCCGGTATTATTGATATATTTTATGCCATGTGTTTCTCAGCTGCAGTCTAATTGGCTAGCTTTTGTTGTAGTCGGTTGTCTTGGCCTTGTTAATGGTTACGGCTTGTGTGCTGCTATGATGCTGTTATCCCCAGGTCGTAATAAACAAGAAGAGGGACAGGCAACTAGCATCGGCTTTATGTTTCTCCAAGTCGGAATCCTGATAGGCATGAGTGTGTCAATTGTGCTAGTTGACGTTGTTTTCACCAAAGTAAAATGATTGACTATAGCCAACCCCAAAGGACAATGCGCTTTAAGGTAGCATAGTTTTTTATGAATGTTAACTCTTTAGGATTTCTCATCTCCAATGAGTGAGCTGCTGAATCCCAACGGAATCCCACGAGAAAGTAATGGAGAGAGGAATGGTAAATTTTGATCGCATGTATATTTTAGGTCGATTGGTTTCACAAGATTTTTCTTGATAGCAAAGTCTAAAAGCTCTGAAAGCGATGCATTTAGAACTGAATTAGGAAGACTTCCATTAAAAATTTCTTTTGCTGATAAACAAATAATCAAATATTATAGTCGTTTGAGTAAACTAGACGACAATACAATTGTGAACAAGCCTTAGCAATATTAAATTCTCTAATGCCATAAATAACGCAAATGTCACCGGGGCGAGCTCTCTAGCGCCACTGTAGGCATTTCATCCCTTTCCCCTTGTCACCCACTTTAAGATAAAGTTGCACATATATACTTGTTTTTCATTTTTTGCAATGTATGCGAGAGGACTGAGTTGTTGACTTGTCCCGCCATGTTGAATTCAGATTATTTGTTCTTTCAGAGACTTACAGCGTAGCGTGCAAGGGCAGTTAAGTTTTGACGCCTCTCTTGATGAATGTGAAACTTTCTCAATTAATTAAGGGAGAACAAGTTCGCCAAGGCTTTGCCACCCCCTCCCTCGCCGATTCGCTTTTCGGCGTCGCTCCATCTTAAAATATTTATAGCTTGATTCTTTTTACGTTTTAAAAATATGTTTAGGAACGTCGGTTTTCAACTTTTGAAGTTATTACATTTTGCGTGACCTTGCCATTAAAATTTGAGGAGACTTCAAATAATGTCAGTAGATTGCCGCAAGACTTACAATTACACTGAAACGCGCAGTAAATTTTAATTTAAAATGCTGCAACTTTTATTACCTGACAAAATGCGTAAGTTATTTCCGCACAACACCATATGTGATTAACAGAAGCATGTTTGGTGAAGAATGCGCAAGCAATGAGTGAGTATCGTGGGGGAGAAATGTGGACGGAAGTGGTTGAGAAAAAAGAAAAAAAGTGTTAGGTAAATAACTTTGCGCGGATTGAGTCAGATTGAGAGCTGAGACTGGGTTTGAGTTTTCTGATAAAAAAAATTTTCATAAATGAGGCAGACAAATTTGTTCCTGCACTTTCGGAGAATTGAGAAAGAATTATGTAGGTTATCAGTGATAGTGTCGTGGCTCTCAATGATGTGCTTGCCCACCACGGAACTTTTATTTTTTGTTCATTAATACGTTGATGTAAGTGCCAGCGTGCGTAGCCGACATAATCTGCTTTCATTCACTTTCGCTTACATTTTTATTAAAAGCTTTGTCTCGATCTTTCTTCTTTTCTTTTCTTTTTTTTTAACTTAAAATTGCCTATAATACCTTTTTCTTTCTTTGTAATACAATTTTATATTAAAACATTTAGAAAAAATTTATGACTCTTTACATGAATGAGCTGGCTCTAAGAACCCCTTTATTTATTATGCATGCATTCTGGCTTTTTTTTTTAAGCGCTGCGTTTCTTTCAAATGGAGTTTTTTTTTTTTTTTATCTCTTTCTTTTCTAAAATAAAAAGCGCTTTTAAAGCAA
>JANCMA020483044.1:0-10607 GCA_024336925.2 Zoanthus solanderi | reverse complement strand
AAGCACCAACTTTAGAATTAGACTTTAACTTGAACTTTGTTTCTGTCATTTATAGCCAAAATTTCCTTTAGGGTATAAATTAATGAAAAGATTGGGTATCTTGGTTTTGGTTTTTATAGGTTTTGGAAGAACTTTAATTCTAGCTGAAGAAATCAAGTATCAAAAAATGCATGTATCAAAACTGTGATTGTTAATTTTTCTTTAAAAATATTCTTGTGTTCAATTAATGTTTCTTAAAATCGATTCTTCTTTTGCACCAATTTAAGGTCATTAAAGTAATATCACTGGTTATTTAGCTAGTTTTAGAGATAATAGAAAATTAAAAGCAATATATATGTTTTTAACAAACTATAAGTAGAATATCAAACATATTTTCAATTAGTTTAGAAATTCAGACAGGTGATATGAGCTTTGCCTTTAAAACAACCGATGGGCTGTTTACTTCCTTTGTCTTTCCAAGTGTTTATGAGCCAGGGCTCGGTTCCTCAAATTAAAACTCCGATTAACTTAATCCTGGATGAAGACAAAATTTAAAGACTAACTTTTTCATAAGTAAAGCTTTGTGATAATTACAAAATACTGTAATTAAATTTTACTGATTAAAAAAAGATTATGTCAACTCCAAAATTCCAGTAGAAAACAGGAACATCGACGAATATATTAACTCCAGGTCAGCACTAATCGGGTTTTGAGGAGCCGGGCCATAAATGTTTTGTTCTAACGATCTCACAATAAAAAAAACTCCCAACTTACTCATAGATCAACGTTATTCTAGGAATATTAGACTTTTCAGAATAAAATGATTTGTGGTTTATTTGCACAAGTTATTAAGGATACTGGCATAGATTGCACGCTTGTTAGTTTGATAAATATCTATATAGAATGACTGGAGCACAAAAGCACTGGTCAATTGATGTTTTTACATTTTACAGAAGAGCAAAATTTTTTCGTCAAGTTGTTAGCTTTATAGTTGTCGCCATGATTTTTGTCCTTTTGTTTGAATAAAAAAAATTGTAAAGATAAGATTTTCCTTGTCAATTATATATAATTAAGTCCATGCACAAATTCAAAAATGGACGTGCTAGTTTTTCAACAAGGAGACTTATGAAGAATAAACGTGAAGGCTCTTTCGGTTGTAGTGAACACAAATTACTGAGCCAGCCAGTAATAATCTTTTTATTCAATCGTGTTTAAAAAATATTTGTAAATGTTTGTCGTTAAATCCGGCACCATAAGTTTATTTAGTGTGTCAAGCATTCCGGCAGAGGGTATCTTTAGCTTCGTGAGTTTCCCTACGGTTATTTAGCCTCTCAAACCTTTTGATTAGTATTGCACGCTCAGTATGCTACATTTACCCTCCACGGTAAAAAAAAAAAAAATCTGCATTTGTTTAATTGCCATTTTTAGTATTTTTAGTAACTTGAACAATTAAGTTTTGGAATTAAGTTTTAATAAAGTGACCCTAAGAATACTTACAGAGAAGCCTCTTGATAGTGAAAGACTTTCTTCCTCTAAGATGCAACTAAAGCACAAAAACTTTTGACACGCCTGGCTGGGAAGGTTACAATTCGACGACAAAAATATAACTCATTGTTGACGAGTTTCGATGAGCTCTTGTAAAATTTGAACAGCCCATGCATTGACATTGTGAAATATGTTTTATATGTTCGGGAATGATCTTTGATCTCCGTCTCGCACTGGAATGAAAGTTTCGATCCGGAACGCGAACCGGTGCGAGCTCGATCCGGAATGACTTCAATTTCGTTCCGGAGCCATGTAACACTGTGCTCTTAAATGCAGAGTTACAAAAGAGGGAATGGAGAAACTGGAGCGAGCTCATTCCGGATTGAAACTCGATCCGGTATCATGTAAACACACCCTTAGTCAATTATTTTTTTCATGAAAGTTTTTTTTTTGTAACCTGAGAGCTGAGTTTCTTTGAAAATTTTTGGACTTTTCATTTCTTAGAGATGTGCGCGTGTATGTATTGAGGTTGGACTGGATGATAAAAACCTTCCACAAAACTCTTATAGGAGCCTGTTTACATGGAGACAGAGAGTCACAGAGGTTTAAGGAAAAAAAAACTAAATCGTGCTTACTAATAATTTACATACAATCTTAGTTTCCAGTGGTCGCTAAGCGTGTAGACAGACTAAATTAATAAGGCAAAAAAACTTATGTTGTAACGGCAAGTTTAACTTTTTTGAAGCTTTTGCTGTCCGTTAATACAACATCGGCCATCTTAAACTGAAGATGCTGTTTTCTTAAAGATTTTCCCTAGTCATAAGTTTGGGAATAAAGCGTCATAAATGGAATGCTGCGTCGGTGTTTCTACAGAAACAGTTTTACAAGTATATAGTTAAATTTTTATACCGTATATATAGTGAAAAAGAACTTTAAAAACTAATCGAAGTTTCCGGCGGACTATAGTCCTCCGTCGGAGTGAAGGAATACAGTCTGAAACGTCAGTTTTTTAAAATTCTTTTTCACTACGGTGTAAAATTTAACTACTTGTAAAACTGGAAATTAAGCCACCGATGTTCACCAGCAATTTCGTGGGCTAAGTTTTAACTGCCTTGCTCCTCATCCAAGGCATACGTGTTGCCCCACATTGCCGGACTGCTTACATGAAGAAACACGGCGAAGAACCCATGCACCCCTCCTCGGCTGGCTACATGATCTCACTGTTTGGGCCAGGAGCGGATCCAGCTGAAAATCTGACTCGGTGGCTTCTCTTTTCCCCAACCAAATCCTAGGTTCCATTTCCATTTCAATATGGTAAAAAATCTAATCGTGGCTCGAGCCACGACGTCACGGTCTTGATCCGCCCCAGCGGGCAACCGAGATTGTTACGGATACCCCGGCCACATCTCATGTATTTTTGATCAAAATTAAAAGTTATATGGTATGAATATGTTAGTCTCCTCACCTCACCGGGATACCCTTTCCGGGCCCCACGGTCCCTAACCTCAGACCCTAAAACCCTTAAAATTACTACTGATATTCGGATGCAAATCACATTAGATATTATTTGCTAATCGAGGTAGCTCTGTTTATATTATAGCATTTCACATGCGGGTTAGACTAACTGTCTCATGGCTAATAAAAACAAGTAATATATAACTTTATTTTGATGTACTGTAGCTACTGCAAATTATACAATAATATCATATCCGTCTCCAACAACATCGTTTTAAACCAGTCTGGTTTAATTCTTACAGACAATTAGAGTGACTAATAATAACCTAAAATTGAACAATAAATGTATCTTAATGTTTGCTCAAGTTTTCCGTTTTACTGAAAGCATTACCCTTTTTGTTTAAAAACAGAGAGCAAGATTATTTACGAGAGGTTATATAGATACCTCTTTTAAGCCGGGTTGTGATTATCATATAACGTTTATAGCCAATAAAAATATAAGCGATATAACGAGTGATTCGGTCACGGCAACTCCATGTCTTCTGCGTTGTTGCTTTTTTCAGGATAAAAATTCCAGGGCTTTCGGAAAATTCGTCTTCTCACTTGTGCAGCTGCATCGTTTCCAAATATACGCTGAAATTTCAAACATAATTTTAAAGCTTTCTGTTCTAAATTTAATTATCATCGCTGCTCTTATATGCCATTCCACCTAAGTCTCTATATCGTTTATTTTTTATCTTTTAGATGAAAACTATTGTCATCTATGAACTCGGAATTCGAATAACCGAAGAAAAATTCCTCACCTAAGAATGCTTTTAAGTCAAAAGAAGTCTGGAATTTAAATTTTCACCAAGCGCGCGGCAGGGGACTGGTACTTGTGACGTAGAGCAGTAAGACGCCCTTCGCTGGCTGCCATTAGTGTTTTACAAGGAAAAGCGCGACAAACAAACCACTTCGAGCTGAATTTCTTTGTTTTTCGTTGTGTTTTATACATTAAATGAATGAAATTGTTGTGTTGACAGTGTAAGCCCCATCTTACACGGGCTTTTGAGGAGTTTCTGCACTGGGGCGGGGAAGGGGACACAAAGTGCCCGAGGCCTATAACTTTTCACCAGTTTGAATAATTTGAACAAAAATTGACACGAGATAACTTGGTCACAAAGAAAATTAATTGGAGTCGTTAAATTGACATCTGACATTACAGTGACGTAATCAAGAGGGTGATGGTTAGGTTTAAAATTTAGCGCTCCGTCAACATGAAAAATTCCTGTTAGGGAACGTGGGAAAAAGTTTTGAGCAAACACGTTTTGAGCACCTCAGGTGATACCTAGAAACGGTAGTGACTATGCCGGATGAAGACACCACACTTACGGACATCAAGAGGCCTGATGTAGAACACATTAAAGCACCTAGAAACGAGAATGACCCTGACAAAAACAACCAAGAGGCACTGACAAAGAACAATCTGAGATATCTAGACATGACTGGGGCTGTGATGAAAACATAAAAATTGTGGACACCAAAAGACATAGAAAACTCACTAAAATACATAAAAACGTTGTTGACACTGATGAATACAACCAAACTTGGCGACACCAAAAGGCATAGAGAACTTACTGAGATACAATGAAACGTTGGATCTTGATGAAATACCACACCTTTTTCTACCCTAACAGACGCAAAGAACACACTGAGACATCTAAAAATGATGCCGATTCTGATGAATACCAAGAGGCGCGGAAAACATACTGAGATACATAGAAACATATAAAGTAAAAAATATATAGGATGCGAAAGAGGTAAATACTGGAATAGATATTACACCTTGGGACTCCTAAAAAAAGAATGCACCAAGGGACACTCCTAGAAACACCTTAAAACAGACAATACAAACACAAAAGTACTATACCTTGCACTTTCCATAAAGTATTTGGGTAGGATGGACGCATCCGAGCTTCTCATGCGTTGACAAAGCAGAAGTCCTGTGCTCGTAGCCCTGAAATATCATCAGTGACAGTATCAACGCTAGGTAGAATTGTTCGCTCTTCATAATTATCTTACTTTTAAACCAACGCAAAAGCTTTATGCCGAACTAACTTGCAAACTGTATATATTTATATATATATATATATAGCTAGATGGATACAAATGAAATGGAACCGCAAATCAACTTTAAAAAATAATGAAGTGAAGATCTTATAATGTTAATGAAGAGATATGCTCTTTTAATATGATAAGTAGAATTTTCTTAAAAGAATTCATATGTATTACATACACAACGTGTTCTATTTGCTAGGATAAGTTTCAAATAAAATGGGAAAATTGTTTTAGCATTAATCACTTTTGAATAATTTATACATTAAAAATAAAATTAGCAACAAATATTTTGATCAATTATCTAATTATGATCATCTCGATATACTGCATGCAAGGCGCGTAGCGTCCTATATACGCATATATGCACGTGCGTACTTGAAGTGACCAGCAATTGTTTCTGTTTTTAACACTTTACTTGTACGCAACCAAGACTTCGTGATGAAAACTAAAACAAAAGCTATACCATGTTTATGTGTACTTGTGCGTACTTGAAAAAATGACCACGCTACGCGCCTGACTGTCTGAAGTTGGGTTCGATGAAATTAGTGAAAAAAGACATCGGTATAAACAATTGAAGAGAATGTTCAAGTAAATTTCTTTTATTGAAACCATTTCTTTTCAGTGATGATGAGATCAAAATTGAAAGCTAATAAAAGGGGTAATTATCACGCTAGACACAACAGATGCGGCATTGGATTAAAGGCTTTTTGCAACAGGAATTTGGTCAGATACAACTGAACTTTTTAGTGTATGCTGTAAAACTTAATCAGTGCATTCATATAGACAAAATATAAATTGTAAGTTCAGGTTTCCTGCATTTTTGAGAAACTTAAGTTCTTTTATTTCTAAACTGATCTCTATTAATAAAGTTTGGAAAAAAAACAAAAAACAAAAACAAAAAAATGAAAACTTCTTTTCTCTTCTCATAAAAGAAAGAAAAAGAGCTTCAGCTCCTTAGCCGTCTTTATTTGAATTCACAGTTGTTTTGATTTCTAGATAATTTCATCAAGAAGGGAGGATTTTTGTAGCTATCAAATACTTCAGTAACAAAATATAATTTTAGTTGCCAAGACAAATAGTCGACGTATCAGTGTAGTACTTAGTTTGGTCTAAAAAGTAGCCGCATTCAATTCTCTTAAGTTAGCTAATTTTCAAATTCCTGAATGATGAGGAACAACGAATAATACTTGCAGTTTTTCAATGCAGATCATTTACACAGTCTGAACTGAAAAATAGGAAATAGTAGTCCGGTTAAAGTTAGAGCTGTCGAGGGAAACTAGGTCTGAGAAAAGAAATAGAGGGTGATTGAAAGATATAATATAAAGCGAATTGAATGGGGAACAGAAGTCTTAAAATACTCGGCATTTATTATCTATTAGCTTACTTCATTTCGAAAATTGTATAAAGGTTGTGATCAATGCAACCCGGTGACACATATAGAACTTAAAATAAAACTAAAAATTTATAACCTAAAGCAGTGATCATCGGGCCGTATTTCTCCAACAAAAGAATAATTCCTTTCAAAAGTAAATATGGAGACAAACTAACCATTGTACTTAAAACATTTACTTTAGTGAGCCTGTTTCGTATGTCAATTATATTTGAACTAGACAAAAATTCAACCGCATAATTACAAGACCCATCTAACCCATAGCTTAGGATCCTTCTCTCTTTTTTCTACTCTAATTGCTTCGCTCGAAAGCACACTATTCTTACCGATAGGCATTCAAAATCATAATTTGCGAATGGATTCGATTCGTTCATTCCGTCTGATTTCCAACTCTACTTTTCATGCATATGGTCGAGTATATTCACCATTTTCGCTCAAATATTTGTCGGTGAGCACGTATTTTTACCGAATGAATCCAGTGCCAAAAGATTGGAGACATGTATTAGCAATTTTAGCATTGAATATCACATTTTTTACGTTCAAAAAGGCAGTGTTTTCGTTTCTTCATTCCGTACTCTACTATCTTGCCCCTGTAGTCTAACCAGGTGCACCCTAATTCCCAGTCATATTAGAAGTATTGACATTTCGCTCTTTTCAATTTCTTGTCACCTTTTAGTCAACCTTTTAATTTAATAATTTTATTTAAAGTGAAAAAGAAAAAAAGGTAAGACTAGAATCGAACTGGAGCGGATAACACGTGAGTCCTATGTTCTACCACTAAGCCAAGTAAGCAAACGTAAAAAACAGGTCGTTAATTTATATAACATACTATATGATTGATAACATTTGAAAGAAACGCGTACTGACAATTAAAACAATTTCATTACTATTCAGATAATTATTTTAAATGATATTGCACTTTAAATAATTTAGAAAACTGAAGAAAAAGGAAAAAGAAAAAAGGCCAGACCAAGAATCGTACTGAATTAAGTTGTTAATTTTTATAGTAAGCCACTTAAGCAAATATGGAAAGCCCAGGTGGTCCTTTGAAAGCAATAGAACACTAAGAAGCCCAGTAGTGTGGTTTTATGGAAGCAATAGAACACTGAGAAACCCAGTAGTGTGGTTTTATGGAAGCAATAGAACTTTGAGGTTTCTATGAATCCTTGTGAAGTCCTTTGAAACGTTGGGGAATTTTCTGGAAACATATGGAACCCTGTAGAATACTTTAGAGTTGAATTAAGGAACATAGGAAATGACTGCAAAAAACCTCTATGCCTCCGTGTCAGTGAAGTTGTAAGTCATTAATTATCCTAACTAAATATCTAAAAAAGGTTCTCGATAAAATGATGAATAACGCAGAAATTCGACTGCATTTTCAAGAATGATTTATTCATAGAGATGGCAACTCATAAATATAATATCGTGGAACTAATTTGAATATGAACAAAAGCTATTACAAAAGGAAATCTAAAACAAAGACCTTGGCTCGTTGTGAATCTGTTTGTATATTTGCGTTCGACATAGAGAACGTAATCCTAATTTCGTGCTGTGAGTTGGATCAGTGTCCTGTGGCCGCTATGCTGAAAATTTTGAGATTCCTGTAAGGACACCAAAATGCCCCCCCCCCACATGATGTTTTCGCAGGGGCATGTCTCGGTCAGAAAACTGGTACAAAGTTATGACGTTGACGTGCCGACATGTGGCAAGTACTTCGTTCGCTTAGTTCGCTTGGTTCCCTTGGTTCGTGTGGATAGTTCAAGTGTTGGTAATTAAATTAAATATTGTTTTCAGGCGATATGTTTTTCACACGTTTTGCAGGTCGTTTATATCGAAATCTGACGGAACTGTGCACGACTTTTGGTGTGTATTGTGGTGGATTGCATGCGGATGAAAAACACGACTCTGCACGTCGCCCGCAGCAATCAGAGAGATGTCGAACCAACTCGTCGCTTTCCGCTTCTAAAGGAACTTATGGCCATGGTTTGTGGTCCAAAAATGTATAACCCACCGAGTTGTGTACATTGAATTGTGAGGTGCTATTGGTAGCAGAGTACACTGTTCGCCATTTAAGTCTTCTTAAACAAAGAATTATACACAGAAAGTAATCACACTCCTCATAAACATCGGAACATCTCAAGCAATAAATGATTAATACCCTACATGCCAAATGATATGACTTCCATTCTCTTTTACTTTTGTTTTTTCTACATAAGAACTTCCAGAATTTCATTCGCTATCATTTATCCATTCTTAAAGGACTACCCAAGCTCCTCGAACGCACTTTTAATCTCTGATTACTTCTAGTTAATTAACAATTATTCCACGAACGCGTGTTGGATATGGGGTGATAGATAGCCGACGAGACGCGAAGCGCCGAGTTTGCTTTCTTCACCTCATATCCAACAAGCGTGAGTGGAATAATTGTTTTATTAAAACAATCCACTGGATATATGGGTCAAATATGCCGGACTTTTGAGGTTTTTGGTAACGACATTAGTTTACTTCCGGAACATGACAACCTAAACAGTCAATCATACACGCCTGAGTGAATGCGTTTCGCGCATGTACAAGATGTGAGTTGAATGAAATTCACAAAAACCACCGAGAACTTTTAAAAACGAAAGGCCAGCGTTAACTTAAGATCAAATAGGTTCAACGGTGCAACTATAAAAATTCAATTGTAAGCAGCCGGGAAAGATGAAGTGCGGTTGTCTGCCAGTGCTTCAATGTTGGTGAGCGAGATTCGATTTTGGTGAATCATGACTAGTATGTCTTCACAGCGTTTTAATCTTTCAAAGTTTCCTTTTTCATTCGGGATTTCAGCTGCTGGTTCAAGTGGATCTGATGCTATGAAATGACTGGGTAGATTTGACTTATCTTGACAGGAGATTATAAAGAATAACTTCAAGACACTGTAAGTATTTCATTAAATTCTATTGAGATTTGAGGTAAAAAATCGTAAGTCCCTATATACTGTAACCGGTATCCTTGTGTAAATCAACACTATTAGTATTCGTTCGTGACGGAAGCTTGGCTACCTGTATGTATGTTGGATTCAAGAGAACATCTATTATGTTACTTAACTAAAACAGCATTTACTAATGATCAATTACGCTAGTAAGGATTGCTAAACAGTATCTCCTACCCACGTGTGGATATATAACTATTTGGACCGCAAACTACACGATCACGTAGTTGTTATGTAACAGCATCTCGTGACTTTGAAAAGGAAGCGAAATAGCTTGATTTCAGACGTTTACGATTCTTACAATATTTGCAACAATGATACGTATGTTTTTGAATTTTTTTTCTAGTGTAGGATTTATTTTGTAGTTTCAGTTTAGAATTGTTTTCTTAAGTTGGACAATGTCTAAATTAGTAAATGACCTGCAGCCGGCAAAGAATTCAAAAACTTAAATGACGGGCAGTCGGACTTTGTTCTAAAAGTAGAGCTTTTAGAAACTAAAATCAATGTTTCTATATCGGTAAAGAACCGTCAAGCGATTCAGTAGCCGGTGTTAGAAGTGAAAATCGGTCCAAAGACTTAGTTTACGTTAGTTACTGCAGTAGTGAAGCTCACTGCTGTTCAATTAATTCAAAACATATTTTTTAAAATTACTTTGGTTTAGTTCCACATCATTATTCTATTGTCATTTGTGTATTTAAATATTTTTTTGCTTTGGCTAACGGCCACACTCTGAAGAACAGGCGAGACGAGATGAAGAAACTCAAAAATGTTGTCACACGAATTAAATTCATGATACTTCTTCTGCTTAACCGCCGTTTTGAATTCAAAACATTAAACGCGGGCAGTCCGAATTTCTTTACAGGAACTGGTCTATTCGATTATAATCTAGGCAGTGTCTATATGACCGCCAGCCAGTCACGAACTCAAAACACTAAATGGCCGCGGCAGTTTGGCTTTACTGATGAAAATACAGTTTTACGAGCTAAAATCACCGTCAAATGTTCTCCTATCTTTAAAATACAGTCAAGCAATTCAGAAGCTGGTGTTAAAAGTGAAAATCAGTTTGTAGTTTACATAAAGCACTCCGAACTGCAGTATTTTCATTTGACACTTAAAAGTTTTCGTAGATGATTGACTGCCGGTCACGCAACTCAAACACTAAATGGCCGGCAGTTCGGATTTAATAAAAAAATAGAAGTTTTGCAAACTAAAATCAAAACTGAATGTTCT
>JANCMA020482940.1:0-10608 GCA_024336925.2 Zoanthus solanderi | reverse complement strand
CCCCCTCCCCTCCTCCTTCTCCTCCTTCCCCCCCTTTAAGAGAGGTCACACTGTCCACTATTAATAGTGGACAGTGTGACTTTCTTTTTCTGAACAATTCAACAGTACAACTTGAAATGCAATAAAGTGATACAGTACATGCATATTATTTTGTATTTAACTGATAGGATGCATATTGGAGTATCTATGTATCCTTTCCTTTCTTCTCCTGCAAATATTTCTATTCCATCCAACCAAAACTAATTACTCTCCTGACTTTTATATTTTCCATTTCAAAACAAAAGCATGATTGTGCTTATTCTCAGACTGAATAGAAACAATTGCTATTTTGCAACACCTAAAGAATACTGTACCTGGTACCCAAGGGTGATTTCATCAAATCGGATGGACTTCAGAAAGCTTGGCATGTGTTTCTGAATCTCTGGTTCAACAGTCTCTTTCAGTATCTTGATCACCATGTCATTGATGTAAGGCCAAAGTTGACTTAACATCTAATGAATAGTTTTTTTAAATAAATTCAAAAAAATTATTAATGGACAAGTGACAAAAAAATAATTAATATGCAACATTACCAAAAGCAAAACATAAATATAATATGGCTTCAAAATCTTGGTTCTCACCTTGTTCAGCCATTCTGCTCTCTCAATGTCTGGGAAAAACACCTTAAAAACAAGAATATTAAAGACACTTTTTAAAACTAAAAATTTAATTATTAGTCTTATCTACAGTTAGCTAGTTTTAATTTTTTCATTTAGACTGACCACTTAAATACTTTTTTTCCTTAGTGACAATGAAATCTGTCTAAATTCTAAATCAAAAAATTAGTAACTTAAATCTATTGAGCATTAAATTAAGTTTTGTTAAAAATTGTTTAAAAAAATCCTGACTGAACTCAAATTCAGTTTAAGGTCATTTAAATATCTGTTGATCAATGGTGACAGGAGGTTTGGTCATTTCTTACCCATGAAGGCAATTCTTTCAAGGAAGCAACAATTGTTTCTTGCTCACTTTCAACTACTTTCCTCTGCCTATCCCTCTTTTCCTTTTTCTTATCATCATCACTTTGCCAAAACCATCGAAATCCTTCCTTAGATTCTTCTCCTGATTCATCTTTTTGGTCAGACATTTTGACAACAGTGATCAGCAACTTGTGAAAATATTCTTTAAGATTAAAATGCAAACACTTCAGTCTGCACCTGCCTTTGAATGATAACAAACTTTACTTCAAAGTAAGTTAAATGTATTCCTGGATCAATGTCTTTTGTGCACTATATATTAAATCTAGCCAATAGTAGTAGACTGCCAAGAAGCTTATATTCATGTGATTGGTTAACAAGTTAAGATGGGTGTGTCTTGTGAAACTCAAGAACTCAACAATAACAATATGAAATGGCAGCTGTATACTGTATCTCTAAATTTATGCACTTTTTCTTTAACAACAAAGATTACTATCATTTTTCAATGTTAAAAAGCTTCTGTTTCTTAGTTCCCCTGTATTTTCTAAAACTACTGCCGTACTAAAAAATAGCAATATTTTAATGTAACTAAAAAACAGATATTAATTTTTGTTGCTTCAGTCAAAAAAATATGTTTTCTATACTGCCTTATGATCAAGAAAAAACATAATTTTTATTTTTCACAAATAAACAAATTTTAGACCAGGAATATTTTTAAGAACAATAATTATCATCTCATTTTGGTTACTCATTAATCATTTTAACTTTTTAATTTTAAAAAAATATCAAGTTTTCAAATAATTAAACAAGTCATAATTATTTTTTTATAAACAAGTAACCTTTCTTATCTTAAATAAAAAAGGATTTAAAAAATTACTGAAACCATGCAACCTAGATTTATAAAATAAAATAAAATAATTTTAAATTTTAGGTTTTCATATATACTGTATTGATAAATGACTGTAAACTATCTATTGCAAATGCAGCACTACCTAATGATTCAACATATTGGTTCACAAACAGAATAAGTCTCTGAAAACAAAAAAGTTTTGCTTAGCTATTTTTATTTAATATGCAGCTACAGTACTTTCTAAAATCAAGCTGTTTGTAATAAATTCTAAGAAATACATATAATTTTATGTTGTAAACAAATTTTTATTTTATTTTATGTAACTGTAGTATAGCTGAGTAATAACCTTGTACAAAATATATCAGAATATATTTAAATGATTCCCTAACTCATGCATGACAGTTAAATTACATGAGTCAAAATTAATAATTAATTACAGTAGTCATCAAAAGTCACATGGAAAATTCTTACTTGAGCTTGAAACACACAAAACTTTTAGGTTTAATCATAAAAGAATAGCTTTATTGAGAAATAAAATGTATTCAACACATTCATAAAACAAAAAAAACACACAATTACAGTACAAGAATACAACAAACAAAAGATATTTTTATAATTCTAAGGAAATGCAGACCTGCATTCCACGAGAGTTCAGTGCTGTACCTAGGATTTCTTGTCTGCAGGAGGCAAACTCCAGACACATTTACAAGGAGCTCCCATATATACAGACAGGGTTTCTACTTAGACATTTTGTTTTCACCCCTACACAAAAGGTTGCCTCTAAAATCTTTAAGGAACAAAACAACACAAATGCTTTTTAAATTATCATGATTTATTAAACAGAAACACCTCGTTTAGTTTTTCTAGTAGCTAGGGCCAGCTAATTCCACCTCCCTCCCTCCCTTGGAGTTTGAACCTTGCAAAACATGACAGAAATAGGTAGATATTTGTTTACATTTTTCCCTTCATTAGCATATGTGCACCAGTTTCTAACAAGGTTACAAAAACTGAAGCACTGTATATTGAGAGTGTTTTGTAAAATAAGCTCCTTCTGAAAATATGAGAGCGATAACCTAAACACAGAGTGGCTCATTAATGGTTTGTCCCCAGCTGTTTTGAGTACTTTGGGACCGTGACATCTTTTGTAGAAACTGCTTGTATAGAATCAAAATTTTTGTCTCTTTGTTAGCTCGACAAGCTTTCTCAAGTTTTAGACTAAAACTGTATTAATCTTTGCTCATACACTATCTAAAGTTGTATGCTAATGAAGCAGATTATAAACAATGACATCAGCAAAGATTCGTCTATATATTATCCCAGTGTTTTTTTGTATAGCCTATAGGGTTTTCAACTGACAAAACTATATTCAGCAGTCACTACTTAACTTTTGAAACTCTGTACACTTTTTCAACGATAAAAACTGAAAAAAACAAAACAAAAAAAACTGAGCTTTCGGCTCGAACTAGAGCCTTGATTACAATGACTACAGTCACGCAGTCGAGGTCTTTTAGATTTTATTAAATTTTGGGATTTTTTCATTTCCAACGTTACTAAGAAATTTTGTATAAAATTGTTCAGTATGTATCAGTCAGAACTTTTAAATCTGATATTTCAAATTCGTGTTGAAAATATATATTATACCTTTTTTATTGTTAAATTAAAAGATTTCAACAAAATAATTCTAAATCCACCATTACTTAGAAATTTTAGCATATGCTGAAAAAAATACTTCTACCTTATTTTGCATTAGTATTCATAGTTATGATTATTTAAACCAGTTGCTTAAAATTTTAGAGTACTTTCTATATTCTAAAACTATAAATTATCATTTTGACATTTTACAACTTTTACCATATTGCTTGTCAAATTTTATATAACCGGGAGTTTAATTTAACCATTTTGTTGTTTTCGGAAATCCTGTCAGGTTACCTCTACAACATACATTTATTTTTTAGGATATGCAAACTAGTTTAAAATTAGTCATAAAAAGAAAGTTCTCTCAGATAATACTTCTTATACGACCTACAGATAGCAACAAATTAAGACATCTCAATTCTCACTGCAAGTAAGTTCGTACAACTGAGAAATTACAGTCTCTTGGTTACACAAGCCATGCATGATCACGAGTATATAATTATGTATACTTTTGATATTTGAGTAATCCGAATTATATACTTATAACTTCTTGAACATAATGAAACCGAACGTGACACAGAGATAAGATCTAAAGTCTTCGGTATGGATTCTCCAATTCTCAAAATGGTTTTTTAAATCTATTTAATACAATAAAAATTATTATTACAATATTATTCATCGCCCTTGAAATGCAGGAAAAAAGAACTAGCTAGACGTTCTCCTATAAACAACGCATAAGTTATATACACCTCAAATGAACATTCAATATTTAGTGACCTTCTCTCATCGGATTAGAGTTTAGAATTCTCAACTGTAAACAAAACAACTTTATATAAAAGCAAAATTGATTTTCAAATGTGAATTTATACTAGTAATCCCGGAAAAACTACACAGTACATATATACAGCTGTTACTAGCTTGGGCTTGGCATTGCAAACTAAATCAATATTAACTCGTTAATTTTAAAACTAAACTAATTCACATATAGAATTGGTAACTATATTCAATACATTTATCATGTTCTCTTTCAATTGGTAACTCGTGCAAGTGAATTGGCAATTGCACAATGCGCCAAAAAATCTGCAAACTACATACCCAAGATGGCAGGTCTTCCATGCGAGCTAAAATCGCTTCTTGTTCGTTCTTCGTAGCTTCTTTAAACCCAGCCAACCTTTTACTTTTTTCTTCTTTGTTCATTTTCCATAATACGCCAAGAAACAGTGCGATAGCAACCCAAATATAGCTGAAGCCCATCCAACCCATAAACCAAATCACAAGAGCGGCACCGACAAACTTTACATACTTCATCGCAAAGTTTAAGATTGCTAAATCAAGTGGCTTCTGTT
Organism: Zoanthus solanderi; assembly: GCA_024336925.2. NCBI lineage: Eukaryota > Metazoa > Cnidaria > Anthozoa > Zoantharia > Zoanthidae > Zoanthus > Zoanthus solanderi. The sequence continues at coordinate 5,821 of JANCMA020482940.1, read as the reverse complement.
TTTCATTTTGTGGCACTCCTTTTTTCTCCTCAATTTCGATTTGCTTCGATTCAGAGGATTTCTCATCTCCTTTTGCCACTGTCTGATCTTTTGGTTTCTCTAAACTTGCAGCAGTCGCCATCTTGCCACAGCGGTTTTCCCCTCCGGCTTTTCACCGCGACGCGGGCTGACAATAAAGCACTAAACAATGGCAACTTTAAGATGTAAATTGACTTTGCGCTTGTCAATCTGCTCTACAGCTACGAAATAAATAAAACAATAAATTTTTGGTGTTGTTGAAAAACTGAAAAGGTAATACCTGTTTTATATATGTCTTACGAAGCAGGTGTTCTGATATCATTTCCCAATTAAGAATCAGGAAATTTTTACCTGTCGTATCATAAATTATGTGTTCATATTTTTTTAATTCTATCTATTCATTTCCATTTTTTTCTTTACTTTTAATGATCTTTAATATTGATAAAAACCGATAATGTCTTTTTTCATTTTACGGTTTAGATTGTTATTTTATTTCCTGCATAAAAATAATCTAAAAGTACTGACACCTAATTTTGGGTAAAAGATTACACTGACAATACATGTATACGCCCGGTATACACTTTTCTATTGTTTTGACGCCTTTCAGTTTCATCGAAAACATCGCGTGCCGCAGATGTAGAACAGGTTTTTAAAACTTACAATAAAAGCAATATTTTTATATATTAAAATATGCAACAAAACGTGAAAATTCTTGCTAAAGGTGCGGATGTTATTTAAAGAGCACAGTGCGAAAGAACTGTGTCTGTGTGCCTTTAATAGCAACGCGAACACCCAACTGGTGATTAACCGTCGTCGAAGATATGAACTGAGCAGTGTTTTCGTCTGAAAACCTATATCATTTATTATAGCTCTTTCCTTTTTCCAATTAGGTCTAGCACGAATGTCTTATGCCTTTCACAGAGCTTGCTGGGGTTTTTTCAAATGATTTTTCAATGCCTGGAAATAATTTAAAATTTGTGTTGCTGTAGCTCTCCTTTGTCATGAGCAAAAAACGACGTTCATGAATGAGCATATATGATTACAGAATGATATTTAAGAAAAATTCGATTTGAGCAAAATTTACTTACATGAAATTGTTTCGTACAATGAGTTTTCGTATTAGAAAAAAATTGATTGTATTGTTTAACGCACAAAGTTAAATTTCTTGCTTTGCAAAACCCACACTGAAAAGAAGGGGAAACCTTTGGCTTTACAAATCTGAAAATAAATTTCTAGCAGTTAGCTTCAATATATTCCATAAACTCCTATTTTTAAAAACATGAGTGGAGCCAGTGTTTAATGAGCCAGCATTTTGTCAAGTCCAGATACATGTCGCTTTCGAGCTTAGCCTGCGGCCGCAAAATGGCGCTTTCTTCTTGTCAAAATTTGTCCATTAAACATGTCGTTTTTATGACGGGTACCGGTGTCAGCTGTTGGCATTTTAAAAAGCAAAAAATCCCGAAGAAACTTGGTCTCTTATTAACGATTTTATCAAAAGACTAAAAGGCAAAATTTCTTTTCCTGTCTTTGTTCATGAAGGGAAATTTTTTGACAGATTATCAAGAAATAGCCTATCGCTTTTCTCATAAGTTTACTTATAAGGCTAAACATAAAAATTCCTGGTTTCTCATCAGCACCCGCATTTCAAAACAGCTGCCGCATTAACTTTTTTTTATTATTTTAAATATAGACTGAAATGTATGGAAACAAATATTTATTGTCGATCTGCTCCGTGAGAGCTGAACCAAAAAGGCAAAATGGCTCGCTCGCTGTGCATCCTGCGCTGTAGAAAAGAAAATAAAACTAAAATAATAACCTTATGCAGCATTTACATTTAAAAAACTTTTTGATAATAAACCAGGAATTTTTTTTATTTGGCCTTTATTATTTTATGAATAAAATTCCTCTTGTCATCGCAGAGTTTTTGTGTTACCTTGGCAAACCTGGCGGTCTTGTTGTTCCAGCTACACAGACTATGGCAAACCTGTTTATGGCTATCTAAGGTCAACCAAGTCACATAGCCGGCTATTACTGATAAAGTACCTGTGGCTATAGATGCATATAATTTTAAAAAAACTTCGAGTTAGTCTCTCCCTCGTTCATATCATTATTTTTTCTCTATACAACAGTAAATTTCCAGCAAAACTAAAGGTTGCAAAACTAATTCCTGTTTTTAAAACTACTAACAACACTTTACAACTGACTATAGACCATCTCTTCATTGTCAATTTCTCCAAATTCTTTAAAAGTAAGTTGTAATGGGGAGTCAGGTTGGCGTTGGGGAGTTAGGTTCGCGTAGTGGACATCAGTCACGCCTCCCACCTCTACGACCCGGGATCGAGTCCGCACGTGGGCTGAGATTTGTCGAACTCAATCTGACACCAAGGGTTTTTCTCCGGGTACTCCGGTTTTTCTCCCTCTGCAAATTCGACTTTCATGCCAAGATCTGAGCCGTCGAGCGATTAAACATTAGCCTCTGCCTAGGAAGAATGGGCAACCACTTCCTTCGTAATTGACGTAAAATAAAGTATTTATTTTATTTATTTAAGGTAAAATAATTGATTTTATTGAGAGTTTGGAAGTTCCAAGTGGCCGGTAGTTGGCTTTCGAAAAATCTTTTACTTATGAACTTGTAAATATTAGCGTATCTCCCTTCAGTGGCAATAATGAAACAAACGGTTTGTATATTCCTTGACCTTTCAAAAGCGTTTGACTCCCATAGCCATCAAATATTGTTCGTTAAATTGATCACTATAGATTAAAAATTATTTCTCAGACCGTACCCAATTTCTTAGTTTGAAATGCATTCACTCTTAAACAAACTCTGAGGTGTGGTGTCCCGAAAGGGTCAGTCATACTCGAACCTAACGATGCAACCACAATGTCAGAATTTTTGATTTTTGCCGATGACACAAAGAAAGACCTATAGATTGCATTAATTCTGTCCTTAACAAAGCGTTAACAAATACTAATCTATTCATGAAAACCACAACTTTCTGTCAACATTACAAAAACAAACTACGTAATCTATACTTTTCGACGAAACATTACAACAACAAAAAATCGTTGAATTTTGGGGGTATGTCAATACATAGAGTAAAAAAAAAATCAACGTGGAAACTTCACATTGACTACATGTGTCAGACAACACCAAAGTCTGCTGGCATTATACAATATATATAGATCGCGCTTCTACTTATCACTTAAAAAAAAAGATTCTCTAATAGCATGATTTATCCTTTCTTGTCCTATTGGGTATTGCACCGTAGTTTCGTTCTCTACATAATCAACTAATTGAAACTGAAATTTCTTAATGCAAAAACGTGTTGTGTTTCCGTCCTCCCGTACTCTGCACATATAATCGCTTTACATTGCTAAATTCATTTTATTCTATTATCATTAACTGCTTCCTCAAACTTCAAAAATGTATTTGTTAAAAGTTGCCATTTTCATAATCATAGTATACCGGGCAACTTTTAACTATTTTGGTAATGCAAGGACGCAGATGGCATAGTGTAACGGGGAACTAGCTCCACGTTCAAGTTCTTTAATTCAATTTCTTTATTGGTTTTGTTGGCCTCTGTCCTGGCCTCGGCAAAGCAGGCATGGCTAAACTTCGGCCAGCACAGAGGACCAACTTACTCCAACAACGACGGTAGCAAAAAGAGGCAAAACTGATGGGCTCGTTTTACCATATCAATTGCAAACAATAACTACAAAACAAAGGGTCTCCGCGTGATCAAAACAAAAGATCTAAACAAAAATTGAGTTGCTGCGTGACAATACAGTCGAACCTCGATTATCCCGGATTATTTGATTATCCGGACTTTTTCCTCTGGTCCTGTTTTTTTTTTCATGAATATTAGTTAGTTGTCATCTTGAAAACTTGAAGTTGCGAATAGACGGATGAAATCCTTTTGAAAGACTATATTGTTGAAACAGCGTATTATCTTTGTTCGGAAGTGGGACTAGAAGTTTTTAATTTAAAGCGGCAAGTATGCTTGAACATTTTAGAGTGTTAGGAATATCTGAACAAAAAGCGAATATTTGTAAATACATAGAGTGTAAATTTCATAATCAAAATGTTTCTTTGCTGTTCACATGTTATTTATATTTGCATCTCATTAATATTCGTTTTTTCGATTATCCGGACTCTCGATTATTCGGACTGTTTACTGAGGTCCCGATGAGTCTGGATAATCGAGGTTTGACTGTAGTGTCTTTTAGCGATCAATTCAAATGACACTATGGCATCCGCTTACCTGAAACATGATTCGGAGGGTCAAACCCTTTCAGGAAAGTTCAAGGCAGGATTTCTAATAAAATTATAAATACCGAATGTCGGACTAAAACATTGCTTAAACAAAAATCTCTATTGACTATTGATTATATTAATACAGTTCTGCTTCTATGCTTTAAATGCCCTTCATTCAGTGCTTCTAAATTAAACTGATATAGTGGGCCTTAAGTTTCGGTACGAGAAGAGCTCTATAACTTAGTATAAGCCTGGCGGTTTTTTAAGGTACTTTAAATATGAGATATTCATACTCTGTATTGTTTTATTGTGCCATACAAATCATAAAAAGCCATTGCCAGGAGCAACAATAATGCTCAAACAGCGTCCATTACCAGCGTCCATTACCGAAGCGGAAGAGCAGCAACATTAATCTTGCCCTTAAGTCAAGCTAAAACTGCAATTCTTCGTTATCATAAACGATATTTGCAAAATAAATACAAATTTACAACTCCTGCTGCAACAACTACGAAAACTGCGAGATTTGCATGGTTTTTTAAATGAGAAAGACCCTCAAAAACTGTTGAAAGATTTATGTTTTTAATGAGAAAGTCTGTAGCGCCTGTGCAAAAACTGCGAAATATGAAAAACAGTTTTATGTTAATCAGAAAACCTGAATTTCTTCTCCAAAAACTGCCGCACATCATGTTAATCAGAAAGCCTGAATTTCCTCTGTGAAAACTGTAAAAAATACAAAAACTGCAGATTTATGTTAACCTTAAAACCTGAATTTCCTCTGCGACTAGAAACTATGAAAAATGACAAATTCATGTTATTCAGAAGGAAGAAATTCAGGCTTTCTGATTAACATAAATCTGGCATTTTCTCGATTTTCGCACATAGACTTCACCTTTTCTCATTAACATAAATCTTGCATTTTTCGTAGTTGTTGCAGTAGGAGTTGTAACTTTGGATTTGTTTCACAAATATCGTTTATGATTACGAAGTCGCCCCGTATAGGTAATCCAGGAATCCGGAATCCAGGAAACTTTTGCATGTGGAATCCCGAATCCAGAAAATATTTTCTGTTAAAAGTGAGGATTCCTACTCTTTGGAATCCGGAATTCAGGTCTAGGAATCCGGAATCCCTGAAAACAGACCTTTTGGATCTGGAATCCACTGAGGTGGTGAGACATCAACATTCAAGTTACATAGATCTGTGCGTATATAGATTTATGTTACTCAAACAGCAACCTCGAAGTTACATAGATTTATACATACATAGATCTATGTAACTGAGACATCAACCTTCAAGTTACATAGATCTGTGCGTTTATAGATTTATGTTCCTCAAACAGCAACCTTGAAGTTACATAGATATATACATACATAGATCTATGTAACTGAGACAGCAACCTTGAAGTTACATAGATATATACATACATAGATCTATGTAACTGAGACATCAACCTTCAAGTTACATAGATCTGTACGTATATAGATTTATGTTACTCAAACAGCAACCTTGAAGTTACATAGATTTATACATACATAGATCTATGTAACTGA
>JANCMA020482835.1:0-10608 GCA_024336925.2 Zoanthus solanderi | reverse complement strand
CCAAAACATAATCAAAGCGCAATGGATGCCGGACAATTGATCTAAGCGTTTATATAGAATAGGGGAAATGGCGATAAATTACGTAACGTCTCTCATGTGTCCCGTGCATGAATAAAACCTATTAATCACATCTCATGAGATCATTGCAACAACTTTGGCTTCAGTGAACCAAGAGAAGGGAGAAACGTTTCAAAGTTGAGCACATAGGATCGTCTAAACTGGAAATAACCGCGCTAAGCCAAGCCAGCGGTCAGTTGCAATGTGACAATGGCCCAAACGAATTCCAGTTTGGACATCATATTAGATTTTCGATTTAAAAATGAGAAGACATTGTATTAGTAAAAATAACATACAAACTGCGGTTATAAACATAACGAAACAACGCATGTTGTAAATTCTTTCATTTATAAACTTGACGTTTCGTATACATCAACATACTTCAACATTGCATTGTATTCGTCAATAAAGAACGCAGTTTCAGTTTCCAGTGAAAGTTTTGAGAACATACAAACACCACAGATTTCTGTTGTTTTTACACTTTTGTGACAGAGTGCTTAGATAATTACTCAGAAATAATAAACGGGGGTCCGAATAAGCTCCCGGAGGTCGGAAAAAAACGAAGAATAATTATTAGGTACCGAAGAGTATCTGCATCCTTATTATATTCGACAATCGCACGTGACGGGCTGTTTATTCCTTGTCACAATTTTCGATCGTACAATTTAAATGATTTTAGGTGGAAATAAGTATCTTTTAATTAATTACAAGGAAGGAATTATATTTTGATTTTCAAATGAAAATTTTATTCTTTGTTTTCAATTTTCGAAAAATCCAGGACTCGTAAAACAGGAAGTTAAATTGGTCTTGCCCTAATCACTGAAGCCCTCGAGCTCATGTGTGGTTTCTGATATTTTGGGAGCGAGGTGCGTTGCATAGAAACAAACTACCGATCTATCTATTCATGGTTGTCGTTTTTATTATAATACGAACGATGATTGGTTGCGGAACTGTTGCAGATTCAGTGAAGTGTTAATTTCCGGTTTGTGAGTTATGACAAGTCGAGTTTCGTTCGGGCGTAACTTTAAACTCACTGTTACTCAATTACGGTACGGTGCTACTTTTTCACTAAAAACAACCGCGAATTATTTTTTAATACAGGTTTTTATTTCTCCATTTTTAGAAGTTTTTAGTCTTTTTATGTGTTTGTTTTTAGAGAAACTAAAGTTCACGATCTGTTGGGCACAAAAAATCACGAGATCGTGAGGTCATCGTGACAGATGTGACGCAACCAAAACAATGTTTACTTCATAACGAGGCTTTAAAAGTAGCCAATCACATTTTGATTTTAGTCGCATGCGCGGTTGCTGATCACATCAACTAATGATGTTCCTGTTTCTTGATTGGTCAGTTGCGCTAATATTACCTGTCAGTTACTGGAAGGACTGAAGGTGATTGGATAGTTTTTGACATAGACGAAAATTTTTGATTGTTCGAAGAAATGATTGACAGTTAAACGCCCCTAAATTCCTCAAAGTAGAGAAGGGAATCAGTCCCTTGCAGGCGCCTCAACCGAGTAAATTGCGAGGTGGACTTGTGACTTTGTTGTGACCATTAATGGCGGCGGCAACGGGGATTTCAATAGAAAATGGAATACGGCTAAGCGCTGTGAGTTAACTTGAAGATCTTGAGATCCAAATCAAAGGAGATCAGTGCTTAAGTCTTTTTTTCTTCCTTAGCTGAGCCCAAAGTACCTTCACACGAATTCCACCAGTCACACTTGGCCGTTTAGTGCCATTGCCGAACTGATCGGTGAGTTTCCATTGACGCGGAATTGTGCTTAGATATCGGACTCGTTTTAGTTGTTTTTCTTGTGAATTAAGGTTAAGTGAAAGCTACTCTAATATGTTGCAGACAACGCATATGATCCTGACGTAGATGCCAGTCAATTGTGGATAGACGTGAAGAAGTATCGCGGACAACTATGTTTGACATTCACAGACAACGGGGCTGGAATGGACGCAAGCAAATTGCACAAAATGTTGAGGTGACAAAATCATTTCAGCGCGTGTGATATTTATAACCGTGTTTTTACACTATTTAAAGCTCCATTTAATTTTGGCATTATTATTTTTTGCAGCTTTGGATTTTGCGAAAAGGTAGGTTTGTATTGCCATTTCGTTGATCTCATTTTCGAAGCCCTGTATATAGTAATAAATGATTGGAGAACCTTGGTCAACTTGAGACAGGGAAGGATTTCCAAATTTTGCTAAGAAATTGTAATTTTTATATTACTCTAGCTTACTCTGCCTTTTGAGTTTGCAAAAACTTTACTTTACAGGTTGAGAAAAAAGGCCATATGCCGGTCGGACATTACGGGAATGGTTTTAAATCGGGCTCGATGCGTCTCGGAAAAGATGCGTTGGTATTCACCAAAGATGGTAAAACGAAAAGCGTCGGATTCCTGTCACAAACCTACCTCGAAGCAATCAAAGCAGAAACTGTGCTTGTACCCATAATTACCTGGGATTCTGAAAAAAGTATCCTTACAAATGGTTAAAAGTTTCTGCATATTTTGTAAATTGCACACTATTAATTGCGTTACTTCCGCCATTTTGTACTTGTCATCGTTTCCTGGGATTGTTGATTCGGAGATCTATAAAGTCAGGTTTGCCGCCAACTTCTTAGGCACCCTAGTTAAAGCTTTAAAATTATTTAAACTTATATGTTTGTTCTAATTAATATTTTTAGATTTTATCAATAAAATTATGAAATTGAATATTTAAGTTTTAAACACGAGTTATCATGTACTATGATACATCTAAAGTGCTACGATTATAATTTCCGTACTGGGGCGTTCTTGTTTATGCATGCAGTTTCATCGCGTGTATTACTATAGAAGTTAAGCCTGCTTCACACTAGCGACGTAATCGCAAGCGCAAGAAAAAGGAAAATTTTATTTTTCTTGTGCTTGTCTTGCGCTTGCGACTGCACTTGTGTCAGAAATCTTCTAGTGTAAAGCGATAAAACGTAAGCGCAATCACCTTGCGCTTGTGCTTACATCGCTAGTGTGAAGCAGGCTTTTAGGGTCTGGGTAAGGGTTAGTTTGCATGATTAAGCAATAGTACGCCCCAATATGGAAATTTTACCCAACAATTTTTTAATTTAGAACTTATTAAATTTTATTAGTTCTAACATTATTAATAAGTTAATTATTTTGTTTGAAATGCAATTGCCCACAATTTTTATTGAATCTGAATGTGCAAGCTGTCCTATTGTTATTAAACATCTTTCAAGTGGAATGAGATAAATGTTGATAGCACAGATTAAAGAAGGTAACTTCAAATTTATTGTTCAAAGTTCAAACTTGAATTGTTTTCATACTATAAAAGTTGGAAAATGAACTTTGAAGTTCATTTGGATATACTGAACAATTTGCCCCCTAAGACAGTTTTTGGAAATCACAAACAAGCGAGCACTCCGAAAGGAGTGGTTCATTATAAAACATAACTAACAAACAACAACTTAGCGCTCTTTGCTATCTGCTCGATCTAATAAAAACAAAATAAAAGAATTATATTTCGGCCGTTGGTTTGATCTAATAAAAACCAATTAAAAGAATTACAGTTTGATAATCGGTTAGAACTAATAAATTAAAAGAATTAAAAAGAATTACAGTTCGATTTATAAAATACATTTTTGGATCGAAAGCTTAAACACAATTTCGGTTCAAAAACCACCAATCAGAAGAGTTTGCAATCTTCATGTTTCTGGGTGGGTGTTTGGTATTTGTGACATGCCGACTTCACCTGCACAGGGCTTCATGCAAGTGTTTGAGAGGAGAAATGCTGAGACACTATTATAATCCGGCAGCATGTTTTAACAGGAACTAGAAAATAGGAATTAGTGATTATAAGTGGTAGGCCTACAACAATGTCAGCCAGATTCCGGGTTTGCGTCATGAAACTGTTAACCACAGCTTAATTCTCTGCCGTTCTGTGGATAGAATCTCGCACCTACTGAGGCATTTTAGGTAAGTTTTAACTTCTAAAAACTCCAGCGAGCACAGAAATTTGTCAGTAGGTGTGGGTGGCTCGACACTCCGAAATGGTTGAATTACCCAGAATTTCTATCGCCTTTTTTTGTGTCGGGCTCAAACAAGGCAACTACTGATGCACGAAATTTGTTCCATTTAAATGGCTTTAGATCGACCACCTACTGCTGAAGAAGGTTCGTTGCAAATCAGCACAAACTATTTGCATTAAACATTATTGTGATTGCAGTCTTTTTGTTTCTGAAACATTTTTTCTATGCAAAAAACGAGGACAAAATAGCTTGTTTTTGCCTATGTTCCTTGACGTTGAGAACGGGCATTTCTAGTTTTGCTACAGACAACATAACAAAATTCCTTCCAAATCGGGTTTTCCTGTTGATGTTTGGGATGTAGAAATTTCAGGTAATCATCAATGGAGACAATTATTGTCTCTTTGAAATCCTGCCTCATAAATAATTGGAAAATTATTTCAAGTTCATGTGGAAACCATTTTTACTACTACCGTCGCCAAAGGGTTGATAAGGAACATTCGTTCACTGTAAAAAGTCCGCGCCTACAATTGGTCAAAATCGATCACGTGATTTCGGCCTATCTGTAACCAACCAGCACGACCGTGCCGCAAAAAACCATATACATATGACTGAGTCTTCAGAAAATTCAATTCACAGCCTATATCAACCAAAATGATTTTTATCGAGCTTTTACTCCTGCGAAAATTGTCCTTTATCAGAGTATACGTATACAATCAAGTTATTTAATTTGGCGGGCTTTTTGCTGCACGTCAAGCAAGTTCCCACCTTTTAGATAAGTTTGAAGTTTGTGTTTCTTGTGAAGCAGTTTAGGTCATTTTAATCAGTTTTTCTGTTTGATTTTTTAAAATGGAATTTATGCAGATTCCTGACTTGTTTTTATAAGATCACTTCAAGATGGCGATTCAGTACTTACTTAATCGGGAATGGCGACGTATGAAAACACTTCAAATACTGGTTGTGTTCTTCTAATGTTTCATTGAAATACTGAACATACTTCCCAAAGGACATGCTGATAAATTCCAAAACTCATGTACAACTTTTTGTGATTTCTATTTTATTCTGTTTGAACTTAATATGCCATTTTATTTATGTACCTATTTAATATAAAAAATTTTGTTTGTTCAAACTCAACTCTTGCTTCAATTTCTCAGTTTAGTCATGTATCGCGCCTTGCAATGAAGTGAACTCAGATTGCATATTAAAAGGGTTAGTTACTTTCAGTTCGTAGTTTGTTGCAAATATACCCACGCACTGCCGATATAATGAAGGAGAAAGCTGAATAATGAACGAGGCGAAAGCCGAATTCATTATGAAAAATTTCGAGTTCATTGATTATATTGCCATCGCGTGGGTGTATTGTAAACAAACTACGAACTGAAAGTAACTAACCCTTAATTAACTAGAATTCGTACGGTTCCTGGAAAACCTGGAAAGTCCTTGAACAACGAAAATTTGAAATCAAGGCTTGGAAAACTACCGATCCTGGAAAGTAAACCTTTTCATGGATAATATGTAAGTTATTATCTATGAAAGTATTTTCTCACATTTTCAGGTTTTTTGGGCTACATAAAAAGAAAAGGGACTGCAAAAATCTTTTTCAAATGTTGCAGCATTTATGTTGTTATTATCATAGCTTGTCCTTGCTCTTCAAATGACAGAGATTGGGTCCAGCAAGTTTGGTTCTTTTTTCTTTTTATTCTGAGAGTTTAAGACGTTGGATTTTGTACAATATGTCCCGGAAAAGACCTGGAACTTCAACCTCGTTCCCAGGGTTCTCTCCTGAGAACCTGGGGAGAGAAGCCTGGGAACGATTTTGCTGGTACTTTTGTTGACCAAATGTTTAACCCTGATTTTCAGACGGGGCCTGGGTCCTACGCTTCACTTCGCACCCTTTTTGAAGCGTTGGAGCTAGGCCGCGTCTGAAAATCAGGCTAGTAGGTAAGCTGTGGGCTGTAATTTTAAAAGCAATCTCATTCATCTCGCTCTTGAAGCAGTAGAAAAGCTAGCAAAACCATTTGAAGCTAACCTTACACTATGTAAAAATATTCTGAAACAAAATTAAAAAAGAATCAACATTTTCAAACTTGCAACAAAGTTTTTACAACTAACAAAGCAAAAATTGATGAGTGTGGATGGTAGCTTGTCACAAGAAGAGAGGTGAAAGAGCGGACACTCACCTTGGGTGGTTTGCCCACGCCCCAGGGATTTTCAACTGATAATCGACTGAACAAAAAATTAATTAGTCTCGAAATACTTTTTTCATCCTGATCCCGTTTCGGTTGAAGGTCTTTAAAAACTGGAAAGTTCATATACTATGATTATATTATTTCTAGTTCCATATGAATACTTTATGATCAAAAGTTTGAATTTAAACCACATTATTCAAGAGCAGTTCCAGTCCCTCATTCACCTTTGTGAGTCGCGGTAACTTGAATCTGCTAGCAACCAGCGGATTGCGCTTGTGATAAAACTGAACCAACTGGTCGATGGTTCCAGATCTTAAAATGTGCACTTGAATCATGTTGATACCACCCCGGTCTCTCAGCGAGTCGTACATTGGGTTGCGATCACAGATGTTTTCGTCCAGCTGAAAGGGAGAAATGAATACATGTATAAACGTTTAATGAACTTTTAACTGTTTTTCTTCCTGTAGCTTTAATGTAGATCGAGAGAGGAAGACAGTGGGTAAATAGTATAGGATGCCCCTAATCGTTATGGTGAGGCGCATGTATTAATTGTTTTCGGATGACGCAATCCTTGTGAATACAAAGCGATGAGTAATAAATAAGAAAGCGTACATATAAACTACCTTAGGATATGATATAGTATGGTATGATATGATATGATATGATAATTTTGATATGATATGATATGATATGATATGATATGATATGATATATGATATGATATATAGATATACAGGTTCTCCCCTCGGGGTTTTACAGAACCCATTTACAAATATATACAGTTGAGGTCAGACAGATGAGGGTCTTAGAAAGTCCGCTGGAGCGACTCACATGTTAAGGCGCAACTTGGTAGCCAATAGGAAGTGCCCTCAGTTGGAGTCGGTATTGGGTTACAACTTTGGGCATAATAAACAACTAGCCTTTGGCTGGCTTTTTATTATTTCCTTTTACACCGTACTGACGAGTCCCAATAAGGACGAAACAGCTGTCTACGGTTAAAGTTGCTGGCTTAATCCGAGCTCTTGCTCATATTGGTTCACTGACAAATCAATTTCAACGTAGTTTTCCAGCCATTCATTTTATTTTACTCATGTTTCAAAACGCCATAATTGAAATATGTCACGATTTTGTGTACGAAGTGAAATTTCAACCGGAATTCTACTTAAAAATGCATTAAAAATTCTAAATGGCTTAAGCTCAATCCGAGAACGATTTTTTGATTTTCTGATAATGATGACGGATCGCGCAATTCAAAATTACGCTGCTCCTCTAGCATATAAAGCGATGAATAGGGTCTATATGAAAGCGGAGCTCCCCGCGGGAGGCGGTACTGTGGGTGGGAACTCTGCGGAGACTCTGCTCTCCTTAACCTACACTCCAGATGAGGGTTAGGGGGGAGCTGAGAGGGGCGCTCTATTTGCACAAATTTGCAATTTTTTTTCCCGCTCCCAAAAAATCCTAATAGTATAGTGATCGTTTCGAGAAAATGAAGTTTCTAACGTTGCAAAAATTCACGACAAATTTCAGACCCAAAGCTGCATTTGCCACTGAGGTATGCCCCCACAAACTTTGTGGATGGGACGCATTAAATAGCTCTCGTCGCTGAGAATGCCGTGTCAACTTCATAGGGAACTGGTACCGAAGTTTCCATTTGGTCAGACAACTTTTATACAGTATGTCTAAGGTTTGAGCTAATCGTGACTTATTTAAGCTGACTTTAATAATTTTTTCATGTTACATTAACTTTTAGACAAATAATTTACCGTTTTACAATGTTTTGTGTTTATCTGCCGGCAGGATAGCGAGCTTTACTATGTACACAAGAATGGAAAATTGCTGGAATTGATCGACGAGGAATGGCGAAAAGACAAACTTCCAAATGATGGTTCGTTTCTTTATTATTAGGCAAAAATTGAACTTGGTTTTTACCAAGTAGCATAATAAGCAAGATGTGAGCATTATTTTAACAAATAGTTGTGACCCTCTGGATCCCTTAAATGAAGTGGAAAGAAAAACAAGAGGCGGAGATATTGTTCATGTAGAAAAGCTGAATGCTGTTGTTTTGTACAATGCGCACATGGGAGGAGTTGATTGTTCCAATTTTTCACTAGACTATTGGACTGATAATCACTTAACAGGATTACTAATCCTTCCCACTTTTTACTAGTCTTAAATCATTTAAGAGGTTTGTTAACGTTACAGCACCATCTATTAGGTTTCAATATTTGCTCCACCTAGTGCAATGTTCTTTCATTTTCTGTAGTACCTGAATGCCCATGCCACACCATCATTCAATCAACATGTGGCCAATGTTTGTAGAAAGTTACTTTCAGGCAGAATAGAACATATATACAGTACATACAATACAACATATACGTACTGTATATTTGTAATGAAATAACATGTTTATTAGTTTACTGGTCCACCAAAGCATTTACTAGTGTGCAGACCAGCAGACTATTGCTAATTTTGAACCCTGTACTCTAGTAAAACACTGCTTGTACTTTCAGTGCACTGTTGTATCATGGGATATATTTTGTTCCAACAACTGTAGAGTGTGCCAGTAGGTGTGGGATAATTTCTTTTGCTTTCCTTTCAGCAGCCCTTTCAATAAATTTAAAAGTAGGAGACCATGAATGGAGAAGTAGCCAGCCTGTCCCGTAGAATTCGGAAGATTCCCCACATAATAACATTTTGCAAGGCATGAAAGTAGCCGACCACTGTTCGAGATTTTTTCCCAAGTAGCCGACAGCTTTCGTCAGCTGTCGGCGCTTATTGAAAGGGCTCTTTCAGGGGTTTGTAGAATAATGTTAACAGTGAGCTTTATGTTCACAGATATTACTGTGCCAGAGTACGAACTTCCCCCAATAGAAGATAGTGATCGTAAGTATTTTGTCTAAAGGGTAAAATTTTTAAAAGTTCGATGTTAGTCAGTTATTTGAAATTACTGAATACTCTAATCTATACCAGTGCAAAGACATATTAGTGATGTCAGATCATTTTGTAAAGTTTCCCAACATTTAACAATTCTCATCTTTAAAATGGCAAAGAGATTTTAAGTTTTGATCAAAAATCCTTAATATGTTAATTTTTGTACTTGTATAGTCTCTGATTTAATTTGATTAGGTTAATTTTATTATGTTGGGATTCGGAAAAGGGAGGGATAAAAGTGTCAAGTGTCGTTAAATTTGTATTTAAAGACTTGAGTTTTTATTATTGCATTATGTTTATTCCATGATATTTAATAAATACGAGTTTGCCCAGCATAAAGGGGAAAACAACTTTCACATTTTTAGTATCGTAGACTGTATTTTGAATATTATCCCATTGTATGGAAACTTAAAACTTTAGCAACCTTTTTGAAACTGGACTCGTTGATAAAACATTGAACAAATTTTCATTACAAGTCCACTGCAGCTCACATGTACAATAGGATATTAAGAATACTCATCTTAAAACAGATAGACCTCGCATTATTAGGCTTTGTGATAAATGGGTTAGAGTTCTTTCAAGGTCTCTGATAACGGGTTGATGTTTAGTCTTCATTCAAAGACGCGAAGGTGATGTTAGAGTAAAGGCTGCACTTTCCTCCTTGATCATTTTAAGACACTTATTGTTGGTCAGGTTGGGAATCGAATCCAAGTCTTGCAGTATATTGGCACCTTACCAACTGGGCTAAAAAAGCTGTTCTTAAGCGTAGAACTCAACAATTTTAAATGTTGACAAAAATAATAAATTAAGATAAAAACAACCAAGAAGGACTTAATTGAATAAAGGGATAAAAAATGAGAGGTATTGGGGTCTTACAAGTTGGATAGTACAGACCTGTGCAAGAAAAGACAACTTCTGTAAAGTTCTGCACATTTCCTTTTCCTAACTTTATCTTTATTTCTCCAATTTGAATAAGACGTTCTCCATTCTCCACTCAATTAATATATATTTTTGCTAACTTCCTTTTGTAGACTCTTTGTATTTGTATCTATTAGTATTTTTTCTTTGAATAATTTTAGCCAAACTGTTGAAAACATTGTTTCTTTGATAGCAGTATAGAGTTTTTTCAGGGAATTGAAGTTAATTGGCATTATATATTTACTAGTTATGCAATGCTTTCGAGTGGGATACCATAGAATATGCCCATATGTCACTTGCATTTTCCGTATACACAATAGCCTTTAGTTTCGGCGAGTGTGTATATGAAGAAAATACAAGTGACAAGTGGCATGTTCCAAGGTATCCCACGAGAAAGCATTGCATAACTTCTTTTTATTATTCATTCAAAATATTTCCCCGTTTCTGATTGGTTAAAACCACACGCATAATTCGTCATCTTGAATCAATG
>JANCMA020482834.1:0-20411 GCA_024336925.2 Zoanthus solanderi | reverse complement strand
ACGTTAGAGTCGAAACTTTTAAACTAAAAACGCATTTCTGTATGTGATACTATTAGTAAAAGAACTGATTTCAATGTGCATCAGCCCAGGAAGAGCCAAATATGGAGTTCAGATTTTCAGAGCAGCAAAATTTGTAAATAGGTATTATATACGAATCAAAGGAATACTTAGTCCTGTTTGAATGTGGATCAAAGTCTCGTGTATGGTTACATGGAGTTCTTAAGTTGGCAAGCAATACAGACTAAGGTCCACTGAGGCAATTTAAGTTGTTGCTGTGCGAAAAATACAAGTTTGTAATTCCATTAAATAGGAAATAAAGCTACTACCGGTTTGGAGCCTCGTTTCCATGTTGCTCCAGAGCACAGATTTTAGTACCTTAAAGCAAATGAAATTTTAAAGGCCTAACTGTGCTCCAATTTTGGTCGATTTTTTTATGGAGACTCTAGAGGTGTCCATAGACAATAATCCAAAGAGAAACCTTCTGTTGCAATTAGTTCCATGTTGGACGGTAAAATGACTGGACTACAAGTCTACTGATGACGTATGTTTTACTTAGCTGACGGCGCGGAAAGCATTGGACTCTGGGGACGAGAATGCGACACCGCGCGTTTTACTAAAACCCAATATGGCGGATATGAAAAATGTTGTTTTATAGTAACTGGTGGGATGCAGGATGCCGGGAGTTGCTGATCAAGATGAACATAGTTTTGTAGATACCGGTAATGGTGCACCCAGGAAAAGATGAAAGACTAACATTTGTACAGAACGTTGTTTGTGGAGCTGTTTCAGGAATTACAGCAAAGAGTCTTGTTTCTCCCCTAGAAGTCGTAAAAATTCTTTCACAAGTTGGAACAAGAAATGCGCGCCACGGGCTCAGAAAAACTTTTCAAACTGTTTACCGTAACGAGGGATTGAAAGCATTTTGGAAAGGGAACGGTGTCTCGTGTTTACGGCTTTTTCCTTACAGTGCGACTCAATTTGTAGCTTTTAACAGCATTGCTGTAAGTATTTGAAACCATTCTAATTCACAATTAATAAAATAAAATTTTAAAAGGGTTTGAAGCTCGAGATGTTTAAAGATTATTATAAGATGAGATCAGTTGATAACGGTAAATTTTCCGTATTGGCGCATACTATTTTTTAACTATGTAAACTAACCCTTATAAACCCAAACCTTAGCTACTTCAGTCTTCAGACTGCTTGCATTTAAATATTATGCGCGAAATTCTCCCGTTGTTAACTGCCTAAATTTTGGAATAATAGATTTGAACTCGTAGTTATTTTTACAATAAAAATTTATATTTTTGAAGTTGGGAATAATTTCCGTATTGGGGCGTACTGGGTCCTGTTGGGTTAGTATTTACTATTAGGATTAGTTATATAAAAAGTAGGTGAGATTTTTGTGCATAAACTGTCTGCATAATTAGTACGCCCCAATACGGAAATTTTACCTGATATTGTTTCAAGATTTCCAACATTAAGAGACGCATGAAAAGAAATTTCGTTTCACATGCAGTACATTGGATCACTGACTTTCCCTTTTTCCCCCGGAAGTAATATATAACTTTTACTAACAGCATTCCAAACATTTATTAACAGATGGTGCAGGAAGTTGCCTTAACTGAATATTATAAATACTGTCATTTTAATGTAAATTTTTTCTCCCTTTTAAAAAAAGCTAACAGCTGTTTTCCATTTAGAACAGTAGTTAGAAAATAAGATAATTATTTTGTTTGTTTTCTTTTGCACAGAATTTTATTTTTTGAAATGTCTATAGTAAATTAATATTTATATTTTATAGTGTTTTCATAGCTCAGTTAGAGTGCTTTACTGGTACTGCATTGGTCATGGGTTCATGAAGCCTAGAAGTTTTTTTTTGAGTTTTTCTTTTGCAATTACCTGAGACCAATTTAATTTTTTGTTTTACAAACTTGCCAAACTGACTTCCCTTCCAATCTTGAGTTTTTAGCCTAAATGTTTGTAAAACAGGAAATTATATATTGGTCTGGCCTAACTGAAATTGTGTAAATCAGCTGTGAAAATCATTCATTAACATCATTATTTACACTCTGGTTCAAACTCAGTCTTCATAATAATAATTAATGAAAATTACAGTTATAAATTATTACTAGATGTTTCTATTAATAAATATCTTGCTGATATTTTTATTTAATTATTTTCAAGGCAGCTTTGGTTGATTCCAGCTCAGGACACCTAAGTTACATGGACTCATTGGTTGCAGGCTCAAGTAGTACGGCAATTGCTTCCATACTTGTCTACCCAGCAGATGTTCTTAAGACAAGATTAACAGTACAACATGTCAAACCTCAATTAGCTAAATACCATGGCATAATGCATGGCCTTTTTCTTATGCTAAAAGAAGAAGGTATTCGGTCATGGTTTAAAGGATTGCCGGCAACTCTAATTGGTATTCTCCCATTTACTGGTGGAACATTTATGGCCTATGAAATGCTAGATCATATCATTGACAGGAAACATACAGATATAAGGGCTGTTGAGATGTTTTTTTGTGGATGTTTAGCTTCTGCAATTGCACAGGTTTGTTTAGTGGCATGACTTTTTCCCAGGTTCTTGTATAACTGTGAGTTTAGTTTATGATAGTTGTGAGGGATAAGTGTAATAAGGATGGCAAGTTGAAGCAGTTGTAAGATCTCAAATTTCAGCCTCAAGTTCTGTCTTCAATCCCTGGCTATGCCAAGACTTGAACATTTGTGTGACCTTTTCTGCCAAACTTTACTCACTCTGACAGCTTTCCATCTTTAACAAGGTTGATGAATAATAGAGTACTTACCAGTTTCTACTGGAAGCTACCCTGCAATTGATAACAGGGCTTGCGCAGGTCATTTAAAGTTTATATTTTGCATTTTGCAAATTCAAGGCCTTAAAAAGGTCAAAATCTTGAAACAACTATGACCTACTCTCTGCATATTGGGAGCAATTTTTACAGGACATTTGCATCTTTCACATTTTTGACTGCCATTGCATTAACTTTGCCACACCACTCTGAATCTGCCCTTGCCAAAGAGAACTTTTTTGTCATTATTCGGTTATTTTTGTGAAGGTGTGATTTTGACTATAATCATGTTAAGTGAATACTTTCTGAAGATCACTTAGCATACATCCAACATCTTTGTAAATTTCCTTGTGTATTTCAGCATTGTAAATAAACCATTACCAGGGTTTTCATTAATGCAAAATATTACATATTTTACGCAAAAAAAATATATTGGGACGCAAAAAAATATATTGGGAAGCAAAAAATGAAATGCAATGCGTCCCTGGGACGCACAAGGTTGACAGGACATTACGGTGTAAAATAAACTTTTGATGACAGAAATCTTGTTTGGGACCCCTAATTCAAAAACGAAGGGGTCCCTGGGACTCCCCTTGAAAATTTCTACTGAAAACCCTGCATTACAACTGTAATTTCCAGGTGATTACCTGCTCCACTCTATTTTGGCCACAAGAAGAAAAATAAAGCAGCAGATTACCCACACTGGTAGATAATCCGCACCGTAAAACAAAAGAAAATATGCAAAAGAGTTCGAATTTGACGCGATTTAAAAATGCTCTCCTCGCCATTCCATGTAAGAAACAAAAAAACTTCCACCTTATTTAGCTTGCAGTTTTTAAAATGGAAAAAGTACTCCTCTATCCACGCTCTCCTCATTTAGTAACTATTTACTCGAATTTCCAGCTTTTGCTACCCTGATCTCAGTTTTTTGTTTTTTTGAGGTTTAGAGGTCTGCATTTTGTCAGCATGTATCAGCAAAGAACAAAAACAATTAAGACAATCTGTTTCCCCATTGGCAGCAACTCTGTTTAAAGCCCTTTAATCCCTAAACATGCCAAATGACATATTGTTAAATTTTCCCAACTAAATCTCATACATTTGATATAATTATAAGCAGTTTTGAAGAATTTCGCTTATCTTGCACAAAAAATTTACCCAATGAAATCCTAAATACCCATTACGAGTGGAAATGTATCCTGTTGTATGAGATGTGTAAGGAGAACTGAGATGCTGATAAATTGCCTTGGGTGGAAAGGATTAAAAAATTACTAATTCCAATCCAATTTTGATCTGGGTTTATCCCCGTAAATGGGGGTGGTCAGATTTACCCCACTCTAATGGCAATCTCTCCAATTCCCACTCTCCATCTTGCTTGATTCAAGGCATCCTCCTTCTCCAAACCAACACTCTTGCTCTCCTTCTCCACTTGCATCTCCCACATCTTCTTTGGTCGTCCTTGCTTCCTCTTGCTCATCACTTCAAACCCCAATGCTTTTCTCAAAACATGCCCATCATCCCCATCAACACATGCCTGTACCATCTCATTCCATTCGCCTTTGCCATCTAAACCAACTCCAATAAACCATTCCATAATTTTTTATATTTTCCTTTTAAGACAGTAGCATACCCTTTGGATGTCATACGAAAAAAGCAACAGGTACAATTTTTTTATTTTTTAAATGAAGTCTAGATTAAGTTACTAATAATAAACCTTTTAAAATAATTAATCTCTAAACTTACAAGCCTAGTTGTTCGAAATCCATTAGCACCAACCCAAGGTTAAATTTTTAACTATTGTTGAACATTCTTTTCAACCTTAAAAATATGGATTTGAGCTGCAGTCCTGGGATAAACATATTTTTTCCTTAGAAACTCAGAGCAATATTTTATGAAAAGTGTACAATTTTTCTTAGAGAAGGAATTGGTGCTTGAGTTTTTGTTTAACTTTTGAACAACTTGGCCCAGATCATATTTTTAATAGTATTTACCAAAGCAACCAATATCCATTTTCGTGTTCTCTGATTGGCTCCCATAACTTGCGATATCCAAAACTGTTAGTTGATTTTGAGGTGGAAGTCACAATGCCAGAAAGCGCGCGTGCTAAAAATAGAAAAAAGGTTTACATTGTATTGTTTCTTTTAAAATTAAGGATATTTGTATCCTATTATTTTGGTAAATACTAATAAAAACAACTATCCCCCTCACAGTCAGTGCCTAGCAGTAGATATATACCCTGACGCTTCGCATCTCGGCACATATCCACCACTCTTCACCTCCCCTTTGGGGGATAATTGTTAATTAGTATAAACCTACTAACGGTCTAACACGCATCCTGCATTCTGATTGGCTACTCAAATAGAGGTCTATTTTTGATAGCCTACTAGTAGAGAAAAGATAGTGGATCAAAATAGTAATGAGCCCTGTTTTGCTATAATATCAGAGGATTTCATCGCTAATCTAATTTGTACATCCTTTTTTGACCGATTAGTACGTTTTATACTAAAATAATTAGACCTCTCGGCATTATGGACTATGAGTTTGAATAGCCCATTTGGCCTACGGCCTCATGGGCTATTGACTTGTAGTCCATTCGTCCTCGAGGTCTAATTGTTAAATAGTGACACAGTACTACCTAACAGAAGCATCAGCTGCCAAACATGCCCCTATACCTAGATAATTGGAGTTGCCCAGCGCCTGTACCGATCAGCGGTACTAGCATTTTGTTTGGCGGTTACTAAGCTCCCGCCCTTTTTTGTTTCTTTTGTTTTTTCGACTCTTGTCGCGAGTTGTCATTACCGTGTCTCTTGGAATAAAAGCCGTTCAGCTCATAGAATCATGCATTGGCTCTTGCCTTTCTCTCATTAACTGGCACAGAAAGATATTTTCTGCATTCTAGTAAAATAGATCAATTAATGCTTAAGAAAGTAAAAGAACCGCTGACTACCGTAACCAGCCACTGCGGATTCAAGAACTAAATTATTTAAACCCTTTTTTTTTTGTTCATATAGGTATTTTGTACAATGTGTTTTAAGCAGCTATAGATAAATCAATATTTAAAAAAATGTTTGTTCCACCAATAAACCGGTGAAAACAAGAGTTCTATTAAGAAAGACAAGCAACGTTTGTTGTAAAGTCCAATCTCGTTCCCAGCCCTTCTCACTTGGCTTCTCTGTTTACTTTATTTAGTTCAAAGTTATGACCATATGGCACGTTCTGGAATTTCACACAAGCTGCGATTCATTTCATTTCGTGCCATCTTTAAAGCAAAAACGTTTCGTCTATTTAGTATGGATAGCTCAAGTTTTGACTAGTAACGGAGTAACTACAGACTACCCCGCAACTATTGTTCTTGATTTAACCGCGCAAGTCAAAATTGTTTTCCAAGTAACGATATGTTAACTATAAGCTACTTTCACGATCATGCGCAGTGTGTAATTCCCACAATTTTGGCGGGCCACAGGGTTTTAAAGATATCACGCTTTTCAGGATAAAAGTAAATACTTTTCTTTTTTGGTTATCTCAGTTTCATTAAAAACATAGCACAAACGGCGGTTACAAACATCATGCATGCTTTTTTCCATGATGTTTGTAACCGCCGTTTGTGTTATGTTTTTAAGGATAAAAGTTTTTTTTTTCTTTTTTTAAGATCTTTGTATCATTGTGCGCATTGTTTATTTCCCATTGTTTTGTCAGGGTCACAAGATTTCGTGAGGTTTTTAAGACCTGTGGCCCACCAAAGCGGTGGAATTACACACTGCGTGCATATGATCTTGAAAGTAGCCTATTGATACGGCTTGTATTTGTTTTATTGATGACTAACAGAACTCTGAACTTGCTAGCACGTATGCGTGCTAGATTTTCATCCAAGCTTGCACGAATTAATTTATTCACTATCATCTGGTTTTTCTTACATGATTTCAACCATGCAAGCTTCTCGTACACACTTTTAGTTTTAATCTCTGATTACTTCTAGTACAATTTTTTGGATTTGTTTACATGAAAACAAGACGAATTTTCGTTTCCTTGCATGTCATTCCAACTTATGCATAAAGTTTCATTTATTTTGGCTTCCGATCAGTTACGAAAAAACTGAAACGTTATAGCGTAAAGTTCTAGCCTAATGGCACATGCGAAATGTTTTCAGTACTGCAGATAACGACTGAATTTTTTGCATGAACATCTCGATTAAAAAGTTTGTTTTCACATTACAGAGCTGGTAAAGCTTTTCATGCAAATCACAACGCGATCATCGTTTTGGAACGAAAGTTAATTGTTATGTTATCACACCTAAAAATAGTGCTGTGTTAACAAAGATTTTTTAAAAACTATGCTTAAGTCTACTCTCTAACCTAAATTTTGGTGGATAGTGAAGGAGTTGAAAGAAGTATTTGAGTTAGAAGAATTTTGAGGACAATCGCCAAACCGTCCCTCCAGACAATGCGAACGTGCAACTTTGGTCAGGGGATGGTTTGGCGGCCTTCTATCAAATATTAACTCCAGAATTAATTTTCAAACTTCACTAAAATTCCCTTAAACTCAAATTTCACTTAAAAAACAACATTTGCAAAATCTATCTCCTCCCTCAAATGTCATCCAAAAATTTTCAAAATATTTAAGAGGCTTCCTTTTTATTCATTCTGTGATGTGATTATCGCTTTTCTCACATTTCAAAATATTGACGGAAATATCAAAAATATCACTAGAAGTAGCGAAAAAATGGTCTTAGAGCAGTGAGTGGCCTTAAGAGTTAAGTATATCAATCATGTTGCTATGAACAATTCGTCGATAATTACTATAATTAGCAACGCATTTGAGCTCCAAGATAACACTTAGTTTTTTTAATAATTTTAATTCCGTGGTCTTTTGTTAGTATTTCGGGTTCTGATTCTACCAGCTCGCTGCACGGGGAATCGGCTCGTATTGCTTTATGGGACATCTTCCACCAATTCTCTACGGTATTTTTTTTTTGTGGTTCAGATTTTTTCTTAAGCAAACAAGATTCTTAACATCAAGTGGTTTCAACAATAGAACATCTCCAATACAACTCGTTAAAAACAACTTTTTAAAAAATAAGAAAGTAGATAAACCAACTGATTATATACAAATTAGAATAAACTCGCATTTTCTAATCAAATTTGATTCATTCTTCCAAAGTATGTACGCCCACGAACCCGCCTATTATTCTAGAAAACTCGGTTAAAATGACTACCTTTCAATGTTCAATAATTAAAAACAAAACTATGTTTAAAAAATACTGAAAAGGTTCCCAAATGGGTTTTTTTCGTTTTACTGATACAAGGTAATATTTTTGCACTTGTCTTGTAAACCGTGCAACTTTTATTCCTTACACAAGGTCATACTAAACAAAAAGTTTTTTTTTAAAAAAAAAACAGAGATTCCATTTTTTTTAATGCGATTAACACAAGCGCATACGTCACAAGACACGCCTGTTTTGAAATGAAGGAGTGGTTGCTCTGCATTCACCATATTTAAAAACATTTCAGTCCGTTTGGCTGAGGGTTCGGAGGGACTTGTACTTGATTACCGTCTTTAGGTAAGAATTTTCATTAATACCTTGATGATACACGAGAAAATACAACTTTTTGGGTCAGATCAACAGCGATTTATCAAAGAAATAAATGATATATCAGTGAATGATTTTAAAAATCGTAAATATCAAATATTACAGCAAGACTCGGTGACAACTCCCATCGTGAATAACTGTAAACAATTATTAATTCTATGAAGTTTGTCTATTAGTAGAACTTAAAGAAGCTGTAGTTATAATATAATGTGCAAAAAATGTGACGTTTTAGTTTTCCAAGCAGGATCTGGATAACAAATAATTTGTTTTATAAGAACTCCGATTAATTTTGTTCAATTGACAATTAGTTTAGAAAGGCAAATAGCTCAGGAATTTTATTCACGCACCAAACAGTGCTAAAAGTTAAAGGTTGTATTCACGCACCATGCTGTGCTAAAAGTCGAAGGTTGTTGCCAAAAAAGTCTAGGTTTTACAAATTCTTTAAGCGAACAAATGCGTTTATAAATGCTTTGAAAATTAAAACCTAACGCCGCTTTAATATTGTCGGATATGAATAGAAACATCTGTGGCTGAAAGCAAATGGTCTTCTTCAAGTTCGAGCCCAAATTTATAAATAAAAAAGATACAAGTAACGAATGATTGGCCAAAGTTATTACACGCAATAAATGTTTTGCTAGGCTGTGGAACATTAATGTTTTCCAAAATATTAGCATAAGGATGTGCCGTTTTTGCGATGAGTGGCTAAGTCACGCAACGCTGAAAGATTTGATTTATTCACCAACTACGGCGATGTTGTCGAATATTGTTTACACACTTTGCCTCCCTACCGTACCTGCCCCAGAGTGTCGAAGCCGAAGGGCGGTTTCAAAACTAAGTCCCCCGATAGTATAAGCCTGTAATCTCAAACACTCTCTGTCGATTTGCAAGATTTTGTTGGTCGTTTTTAGGTAAATTTGCTCTGTATTTTAAAAATTTACGATAAAAAGAGCCATATGCGTTTGATCAACATTATGTTGCGATCTGAGCCAAAAGAAGAAAACGGTATTTTACGACCAAAAACAAAAATCTGTAATCGGATCAGAATGACAACGCCGATTGTGATTATAAATAGTCAGTAATTTTACGTAGTTTGTCTATTAGTAGAGCTAGCTTAGAGTAACAGTAGTTATGAGGTGCGGAAAAACTTGTTTTTTTGTTTTGCTTTTCAAGCAGGATTAGGATAACAAATGTTTTACTTTAAAACTCCAATTGTTCCGGAGTTTGTAAACAGTACGAAATCAAATGGCTCACATAAAACTAAGAGTCACGAAATTATATATTCGGGCAGCAGCCCAGAGCTAAAAGTCAAGGTTTTCGCCAAAAATAGTTTATTTTTTTTCAAGCTCTTTTTGCTAATAAAACGTTTTATGCTTTGAAAATATTATTCTAACATCTTTAAAATTGTAAGAGTTCTCGTTTGAGAGTTAGATATGAACAGTGAAACAAACATCTGTGGCTGTAAAAAGATGGTCTTCAGTCAACCGCTCACAAACACGATTAAAATATTATCAAACACGGAACTGAAGTATTAAAAATCATAACTTAAAAAGATACAAGTAACCAACTGATACATAAGCCAACAATAATGCAAATAATAAATGTTTTGATGGACACTTGATTGAAAAATTACCTTTCCCAATATATTGTATAATTATATTCAGTTTTTGCGACTAGTCGTTGACAGTCACGCAACGCGGGTCCGGACTTGAAATCCAAATTTGAACAGCAGATAAATAAATAGACGATAAATAAACAGGTCGGGGATGTTACTTTTACTTTAATGTGTTATCTTTACGGGAGAATAATGTTTATTAAATTACCAATTTGTAATTCAAACGTTGGGTTTTTTTTTAATTAAATATTGAACATTTTAAAACACATGACTGGTCTGTTTATTCAGCATGCAGTTGCTGTTTGATATTGCAATGTTAATGTTGCTTATCACGCATGCGCTCTAGCGCGACGGCGATTTATGGCTGAACAACACTAAATACAGAAAACCTATTTTATAACTCGGGTTGCCTGCGCGGGTAGTCACTCCAGGAGATCGTGGACCGTACCAATAGTTTGCCCGCCATATTTTTCGCTTTTGCGAAAGTCATCATGGTAACTGCTTTTAGCGGGAAATCGGGATCCAAAAATAGACACTTTTGTGACTGTGCTGATGGCAGGATGTACCTTACAATCACGCTCCTGGTAATGAGCTCCTGGTTTTATAATCAACAGCTAGCTCAAAAGGTATAGTTAGGTACTTTAATAATCAACTCCCCTCAACTCAGTAATTATTTACTACTAAGAAGTAATCAGAGATTAATGAAGTGCGTTCGAATTGGTCACTTAACACTTGTGCAATACAGCAAATATTTTAAAATATTTGCTTGAGTAATAACCTGAAAGTTTCATCGTTTTTTTTTTAAATGAAATTTTTAAAAAATATAAACATATTCTTATCTACCTTTCGTAACTTTTGAAAGTCTGTAACAGGAAACAGGTAGATGTTTTCTAGTCCTTATAAAACTGCAATATTTGTCATTTGGTATAAGGTAATCATTCCAGCACAAATCAAAATAATATTATTATTGAATACCTGCATTAAACCAAACAAAATCGAAACTGCCAAAACAACTCCACAAAAACTTCACAAACGAAGTAATAAAACCATATCATAGTTAGTTATAAATTCAAAATGGCGCTGATTTGGAACAAAAATGTGATGAACGACGACGCCCAACCAAGAATCTCGATCTTCCTTATACAGCTTGGTAACCGCACAAATCACAACAGGAAACCCAACTCTGAGATTAGGAATGTGTTCGAGGTAAAGAGAACGCGATTAAAAATTAGAAAAATAAAAAAAGCGAATTAAATCTAAATTCATGAGATATTTCAATGTTCCGGTAAAAAGGCTAATAATCTAGTTCGATGTGATGCTATTGAGGTGATCTATAAATGTTTAAAAGATTTTAAAGCATAGGTGTGTATGTGTATGTTATTATTCGGGCTTCGTAGAAATGTCCGAGGTATAAACGGGTTTTCTTTTTAGTGTCGTTCAGTCAAAAACGCCTTCACGCTAAAGCGCATGCGTGATAAGCGCATTAAACAGCAGATGTATAAACAGACCAGTCATGCTTATTAAAATGTTCTGTATTTAACTGAAAAAAGATTTTAAAGCAGAGATATAAAATTTTAAAGTAGAGGTATTCGCATTGTTGATACGCAAACCTAGTTTTGAAGGGTTAAATTAACAGTCATAATTTAAAAAAAAAAAGAAAAACGATCGTAGTTTTTAAAATTGTATTTGTAGAAGAAAGATGCCGACTGTACAAAAGACGACACACACTACCGTAGTGACAAGAACTACTGGCGGGGGAGGTGCAACGGTCACTCATCGCACCACTTCTGCGGGAATTTGTACTATCAACGTGTCCTATCCCAAGTCGCTACCTGGAATTCTCAAGATAATCGAATTCGTGAGTAAAGCTAATTGTAGCGTAGATAGCTAAAAGGAAAATTGTTGAGATCAGCACCGACATTGATTTTCGACGTAGTTTGTGTTGTACTTTGTCGATTCACGCTTTTGTTGTTATTTTCAAAAACCCAGTTTGATCTGAAAAAAAAAAGTTTTTAATTTTTTTAAAGTTTTTCTATACAACCTGATATTACACCGAAAAAAAGCGTGTGCACTTTTTTATTTGAATTATGAAAACTCGGCTCGGGGTTAGTTATTTTTATATTAGTTTATTACCGATGACTAAAGCCTTTAAGGGGAGATATTTTATAGACTTTAACGCGAGAAAGCTCTAAAAATCCATAAAATTTTAGTATAGTAAAATGTTAGGATTTAAAAAAAATGTGAAAAATGAAATGACGTTAGCTAACGCCATTATCAAATCAAAAACATATAGAAGATATATGTTTTTGAAAAGTCGGCAATTAATTAGTAAACACTTTGGTGCGAATGGAATTTGACTGCGTATTGAAACTTATCCTAAACTTGTTTTTTAATATTGTTAATTTGCAATTAAAAAAATATTTTAAAATACAATTTAAAAAATAGATTTAAAAAAATGGTTGGCTTGTTAAAGTGAAAAATGTTCGAGACGTTAAATCTGATGAACTTTATTTAAAGTCCCTATATCGCTTTTTTTTTCCTTTTAATCTTTGCACGTTTCAAGACTCGAAGAATATAACAGGACTGATGACCGCGAAAACTCTGTAATGTTCGAAATTTAGCATCTCTAAATGGTTCTACTTTTCATATAAAAGATAAAAAACCGATACAGGGAGTTTAACTCTGTGTATATTCACCAAATAAAAATCTGGAGTGTTACTCTATATCGCTAACAACAATTTTAAAACGTTTATTTTGAGTCTCGCTTTTATAGTTATTGCTTTTCTTTAAATTCATTCGCTAGCCAATCAAAACCAGAAATATCCGCTATCCTCTATCAATTATCGATATTACAAGTTTCTACCTCGAACAAGCAAAGCCAGGAGACCAAAGGAAGAACTACACTTATTTAGTAATTGTAATAGCTTAGCAATTGAAACTGTCTTTGTAATGGCGTACAAATTAGATTGTTAATTTTCCGCTATTTAGTCACGTATTATAAGCCTCCCGTATAAGGCTGAAACTTTGCTTTGTTATTCTTAGTTAAAACCAGTGTTATCAGCATTACCAACGTTACCGGTAGTAACAGCGAATTACTTAAGTCTACGCCTGATTAGTGCCTGAAAATTATAACCTATGATTCCAGAAAGACTCCCAAAAGATTTAATTAGAACTTGAATATTTATGAACTTCCCGCCCGTGTTGTGTTTGAATGCAAGGTTTGCTTGTATATGAGCTCTAAATGTAGCTTCCAGAGCAAGACTTTGATTTGTTTCAAGTTTGTTCTTAAAATTTGGGCAAATTTCTGCCTGAGCATGAGTGTGGTGTTGTTATAAAGTTGTCTTTGTAAAGAAACTGTACTGGAGTTTATCAGACCAAAACTTCAGCCAGGGCTTGTTCTTCGTTTTTTTGTACGTTTTTGACGAATCTCAGCCTGAGTCAGTTATTATAAAGTTGCTTCTTATACAAAAAAGCGTTAGTGGTGTGTTTTAGTAATTATAAAGCTGAATGTAAAAAGCGTTCAACATTCGTATAATTACGAGTAATATTAACATACACTCAAGAGAACCCAAAGTGTCTCACAACAGTTTTGAAAAGCAATGCTGGGCATGCATCTAACTCTACAAACACAAATCTTGGAGCAAAACCGAGCTCTTCATAGACCTGGAAAGTGCTTCTGTAGATAATGTGTCTTCATCGTCGTTTGCTTCAAACGTTTCACAACACCAGTTATATTTAAAATAATGAGTTCATCGCTCGCTTTCCCCGGAGAGTTGACTCTAGCTTATAGAGTAAGGCGTTTTGCCGGTTTTCATCTGACTTCGTGGCAGCCATGTTGGTGTACTCTTAACAAAAGAATTTTGATTATTTTATTTGTTTGGAACATCAGCATGGCCGCTATGTCTGTTGTCTTTTGTGTCTCTTGAGATTGAGTGAAAACCAAGAATAGAGTAAGGCTTATTTTCTTAGAGAGAAGAAACAAGCAGGATTGCTTTTAATTTTTTTTTTTTGCTGCAATATTTAAAGACAATCTTAAAGGGTTATATAACTCGCATTTCACAGTATTTTGAAACTGATTAGAAATTTCAATACTTTCCGCGCAATAGAGCAGATAGCTTGGCAAAGCTGTTAAGATCTCTGAGAGACAAGTTCGATCCTAATATTTGTTAATTAGCAAGACTGAGGCCTACAACAGCTACACATTCGGTGAACAAGGTTGCTAAAAAGGAATTGGTTAAGCATCAGTATTCTGTTTTTTGCGACATGCATATCCCTGTAAGTCCTTAACCCAACTTTGTCATGACGCTGTTCATACTCTTTGACTTGTTGATTTTACTGCGTATATCTCTGACCTATAAACATCAATCTTCTTTCAGTTCACCCTTGTCGTTGCCTTTGCTTGTATGGCCGACTGTTGTAGTGATTTGCAAAGATGGCACGGAAAATACAGTGACTACTACAAAGTGTTTATTGGTGCAACAGTGTCGGCATGGCTTCTGGTTATCATCATATTCCTGATATTCTTATTTGCTGTTGCCAACAGATTCAGTCAAACTTCAACATGGGCAGTAAGTGTCAAACGTACTGGAGAATACACCAGGACCCATTACGAAGGGGGCTGGGAATCAAGTGTAAAATGCGTCCCCCACATCAAACGAGTTTAAATTACGAACTTTCTAATGGTATTACTAACTTTAACTTACTTTGTTTCTATTCTACTGTGACTTGCCATTATCTTAATGATTTTATCGGCTTTCGACGAGTTTGTAGTTTTAAGATGTTAGTTGCGCGGGATTTGGGGGAAAAGCTTATTTTACTTTTGATCCGGGAAATCAGGTGCAAAATCCAATCTCGACACCTTGCTATAATGGACCATTCGTTTTTCCTGACACTTCATTATTAAGGACACCCTGCTTTTACGGACACCATACCATTACGGACTCCCAGGTATTACGGACACCCGCCCTACAGACACCCCGCTCTTACGCACATCTCACTATTACGGACACCCCGCTATTGACGGAAACCTTGCCATTACGGACTCCCCGGTTTTAAGACAAGCAGCCTTACGACACCTCGCCATCACAGACGCCGTGGGCTTGAAAGCTCATAAAGGATCTGGGTAGCTATCCATCCATAACACGAGTGAGGATAAATATATACCATAATAGCCAAGTATTACGTCTCGTCCACTAGAAAGAACATTTAATCTGTTATCTGAACTTGATGTTCTTTAATTCTTCAGGTCATGATTTTCAACATCCTGTTCTCACTTTTCATTTTTGTTGCTTCTGGATTAATGGCCGACTATGCACACATTAAGAGAGGCTGGAAAGGTTCCCGATTTTATGATACTCTCATCGTCGCAGTGGTAAGCAGTTCTCTTTCTACTACAGCAGGAGCCAATAAGTAGGAGCGAGCAACTCCCATACTAGGCCTATGTCACGGCGTTTTCACGGACTGGTTTATTTTTAGATCGCTATAATCGAGGGAAATTTCAAGTGAAATTCCGGTCCTTGGTAATATGATACAACGAACCGGAAGAGAAACCGCACTACCATGTTCGATTTCCCATTCATCCTCTCTTACACTGTCTTCTGAACTACTAGAGACTTCATAATCTTCGTCTGAAACGACACCTAAATTACCATACGTAGGGATCAGACAATTGGACGCATGTGATTGGTTTGAATTCGCGGGAACTATGAACTGAAAATAAGTCGGTTCGTGAAAACGCCGTGACACCAGAACATGGGAGTTGCTCCCTCCTACTTATGGGCTCTTGACAAAACCGATCACATTCTGAATGACAGCTAAAAATGTCTATCGTCGTATGTTTTGTTGCCGTTGAACCACTAGACATTTTAGCTGTAGAAATATCAAATTGTCAAAGTGACGTTTCCTGCTACGCGACCCAGCCCTGGTGTCTGCAACTTTTTACCACCCACAATCTGGGTGACACGTGACCAGCCACAACCAGGGTACTTTCTCTCGACGGAAAGGAAAAGGAAATGGCCTAGGAACGCAATCTGCAATTCGGCTCATTCAGGTTTGCTGACTGTATTCGCTAACAAGAAAAACTTCCAAGCTTTGGTGATTAAAAACAAAACCAAAGAAACTTAAGATATCAGTTTAAGAATGGGTAAGCCATGAGCGGGCTAGCTGCCTTCGCTAGATCTTATTAGCAGCTGTTTTGAGATTTCAGCTGTTTTGAGCGGATTTCAAGGCCTCGTCAGCATGGCAGGGCTAGCAAACAGGCTCAGGTTCCCAAAATGAACATAAGTAAAGGCAAAAGTGCATTTCTTGTAGGATGTGGCTATAAAGATGAACTCAAGTATAGATAGAACAAACGTACTAGTAGCTAACTTGAAGCCACTATATTGCGCTTTTACTATTACTAATGTTCGTTTTGGGAACCCGAGTCTGCACTGCGATATTCAGTTTATGAAAGACATAGTTTAAAACAGTTTAAGGCTAGATGCCTTTCCGTTCTGGACTCTAAAGGTCAAATTATTAAACGGAAAGGAATCTAGCCTAGAACTGTTTAAAATTATCGTGAAAAGCTTTACAGCAATGCATTTCACCTTGGGACAGATAAGTTTTTATAATAAAATCCAGAAAGTCAAAATTATTTTTTTTATGTCTTAAAGTGCGTATATTTTAGATTCCAAAAATTTAGAATTTTGAGCGATTCACTGATCTGTATTTTTAAAAAATAATGATACAGAAAGGGCAAGTAATACCTTTGGACTTAGGACCTCGTATTGCTTTTCAGTATCGCGGGCTAAAAAAAGTTGCTGTTGAAGTCACAACGCCAAATCAAAAGTTTGCGTTGTGTTTATGGCTGGAATATTTAGATAAATTATCAAGAGACGTTAATTTATTTGTTTAAAGCTATAACTGTCTAAAAATCACCTTCACAAAAGGCTTATAGTTCATCAAAAAATGGACCGTGGTAATCTATTGTTGTGACGTCAGGTAGTAAAAACTTTGTTAGATCGCTGGCGCAAGTAAGCGTCTCTCTATATCATGAGCCAGCACATTTTTTAAATTTATTTCTAAGGGCACGGAATGAGGAATCGGTATAAAAACACTTTTCTGAAATCCCTAACAGATGTATTTTAACATTGATATTAAAAATAATTTTGGAGTTCAGGTTTCCTTGAAAACGCTCTGATACAGCTGCCTGCGCACATCCTCTTCCCCACCATTATCCCCACCCTCTTCCCTACCCTCTTCCCCACCCTCTTCCCCATCCTCTTCCCCACCATTATCCCCACCCTCTTCCCCTCTCTTTCTTGTGGTTACCCTTAATAGTAACAATAACTATTAATTGACTTCAGTAACTGGAGCATAATCATAATTACTTTTTTCTTCTTCCATCAGGAATTGCGTGAGATCGCAGAATCCAAAAAAGGCAAGTAAAAGACAAAGGCATAAAGACGAGGACGATGAGAATAATGAGACAAAAATTCCATCGAAAAAAGTGAAAAATCAACATGGTAAAACAGAAAAGAAAAGGAGGCACAAAAAGTGAATAAGGATGATTAATAATCCTGGACATATGTTGAAGTCTTGTTTAACCTCTGTAAACTACAACATGTGGTTGTCTTGGCTTTCTCAAAGTTAGTAACAAACTACTCGTAATGGGCTGGCATGGCTGGTGTAATTCGCAGATGCGCGATACAAAAAATTTTCACAACTTTACTAACTTGAAGCAAGTTAGAATTCAAACAAACAGTTTAATTGTACAACGTAGTTGAAACAGAATAGTAGTTAAACCGCAAAAAACCTGTACATGAATAATGCTGAAAATACAGATATATATCATAAGCCTGATATTACAGAAACTGGACAAATACAAGACACTCGGCGAGAAATTTATTCATGTTAGTACATCAATCACTTTTGTTTGCTGCGTTTTTTAAATGAACGCATAACTGTCGTTTTAATAATATGGAGTTTAAGTAAGGTAGACATAAAAACGCTATTAGGATATGTTAAAAGTTATAAAAGGCGAATAAAATATTTTTAAAAAATCTTACCGAACGTTTTTAGTTAAAAACCATCAAAAAACCATCGTTATTTTCACTGATGATAAATTTTAATCGAAAACGTTCGTTTAGATATTTTAAATATTTTATTCGCCTTTTATAACTTTTAACATATTTTAATAGCGTTTTTATGTCTACCTTCATATTATTAAAACGGCAGTTATGCGTTCACCTAAAAAACGTGACGTTTGCTTTAAAAACATAAACACTCCACGTTGTCTATATAGCTTTGTGATTTTTGGGAATTGAGTTGTTTATAATCTCTGAAATTTTTAGATTTTCGATACCCTTTCCTTTTTGGAAAACAATGCGCTGCACACAACCTATCGGTTGGTTGCCTGTATTTCCTGGCTGTAGCACAAATGAAATTCTTTGACAAAACGGAGCGGGTTTTACAGTTTCCTCTAAATTTACCTAACGAATATTATTTTTATTCGATGTTAGAAGCTTGCAAATTGTACAACCTTACTTAAATGCAAGTAACGTAAGTGCCTTATTTATAATTATACATCTGTAAAACAACGTCTTGCTCATGTTATAGGATCTACATAAATTGCAATTGTTTGAATCAGCGAAGATCGAAGCCATTGTTGTACCATTCAGTTTAAAGCTCCTCACATCTTTAAGGTGCTGTTACACTGCGCAATTTTCTTAGTAACTTGTCTCGCAACGCCGTTTGCGACACAAGTTGCTGGTGAATTGCACAGTGTAACAGGGGTCGTCTCGCAACTTTTTTTGTTGCACGGAGCGTTGCACAAAGTAGAACTCTAGTCTACTTTTCGCAACGCATTGCAGCAACTTTCAACGCCATTGCACAGTGTTTCACCCCTCCAGCAACTTTTGCTGCAATTTTCGAGTCACGTTCGCTGTCAGAGCATGCGCATTTTCTGATATCGCCATCTTGATTCTGGCTCCCAGCTTACCTCGGCCCAAAATGTTGCAAGTTGCTGGAGAAAATGGCACAGTGTGACAGGGCTATGATTTTTTCGGCAACTTTCATTGCAACGGCGTTGCAAGACAAGTTGCCGCGAAAATTGCGCAGTGTAACAGCACCTTTAATTTCTCTGGAACTTGGGATATCTTAAAGTAATCGTTAAGTGATTATTTAGATCTTTAACTTTGCGAGAATTGGGAATTGCAGTTTTTGACATGTTGCTTCCAAAAGTCAAGCGATGCCGTAAAGTTACAAGTTTTTATTTTGATCACCGAAACAACCCAGAAAACAAGATGAATTAATTATCTAATTTTAACTTAGATTTAATTTATTTTTATTCATAATTCTCGCATGAATCTACATAATTTTTAAATTATCTAAACTGAGTTATTGACATCTAAATGCGGGACAAACAAATATTGAAGCCCAAGTCAGTTTCTTACCGTGGTATCAAAACAATTGTGATCAATTATAAATTATCAATGAAGCGGTGTATCTACTTTCAAACTACAGTTAAACCAAATTCAGGCTGGAAAAAACGCTCTACGTTCGAAAAGTGGTTTCGAGAAGCAAGGCGCTAGATATTGTTATGTGTCTGGATTAAATAAACAAAGTTCACAGTAAATTATTTGGAATTTAGATTTATTGAGACACTTAGTTCTCGAACGATTCGTTGTTTATATATTAACTAGCACAAAATAATTAAAGGTTTTCTTGATCGTCTGACTTTTTATAGGGTAACTAATTGGTGCTTTCTATAAGAAATATGAAATAATATACCACAACCCAGCAAATGATTGACTCACCTAGCATTATGAACACATTCCAATTTTATATTACCATAAGATAGCTAAACAACAATAATAGGGAATAAAATTTTGAAATTCAAATTTATTCTGTACCAGCTTTTTTCGACAAACGTCCTGAACCCTAAACCTGCACATCTTTTGCATAAAATTTTCAAATCTTTTGTATATGCACTGTATATTATAAATCCAAAATTACTCTGCATGATTAAAGCTTTGAAAAAAGGGAATGACTTCTATTGATTAGACGAAATTCGAATAGATCAAAAACTTGTTAAAGTACACGGTTGTAAAATATAGTTTTTCAAACATGCAATTCTAAAGTTTGACATGTGTGAGATAACAGTTTGCGATTTTATTATACGATACGTTCACAAAACCGTACAGACAACGACGAATATCAGACGATATTGGACACTTTGAGACCCGGTTTGACCGGTTTAAATGGCGAAAATTCACTGTTTTGCAGTAAATTGAACTTGGCTTAAATGTCTGAAAATAATCAGTTATTATTTCCTTATGCCAATCATAATTTTAAGTTGTTCCCAGATATATTAGAGAGCGACTGTTCAAGTTTTAAAATTGATAACTATGCGGAAATTAACA
>JANCMA020482727.1:0-10610 GCA_024336925.2 Zoanthus solanderi | reverse complement strand
GAAACATGTTTTTGAAAATCAAAAGTGTTGTGTTGTTTTTAAAACTGATTTGTTCCCTTGTGCTCCTACGCTCATATAAAAATAGGTTAGTTTTAGCATTCAGTTCTCCTTTAATCTTCTAATCATCTTTACCATTCCTAACGCTATAGTTTGTGTTTAGATACATGGCAACCTCAGGTTTGGATGGTCGCTTGAAAATTTGGGATGTCCGAACGTACAAAGAAATGCAAAGTTACTACACATCAACGCCTGCAAGCTGCTTGTCATTCAGTCAGCGGGATTTGCTGGCAGGAGGATTTGGGTCGTACATAAAGGTGCATAAAAAGATTTCTGACTTTTCTAGCACACCAAAATTTGGATAATTAACATCAATATGGAAAGCTAATCCAACTTTGGCAGTAAACATTCACACAAA
Source organism: Zoanthus solanderi (assembly GCA_024336925.2). NCBI lineage: Eukaryota > Metazoa > Cnidaria > Anthozoa > Zoantharia > Zoanthidae > Zoanthus > Zoanthus solanderi. Next base: position 10,195 of record JANCMA020482727.1, on the reverse strand, counting down.
TGAATGAAAAAAGCTGTTCTGCAGAGCTGTTAGAAAGCTTAAGCATCGCATTTACCCGAGACACCAAAGTTCATCTAGTTGTCTGCTGTTTAAGTTTCTTGGTCGTTTGCCAATTTTATAGAGATTAACCTACAGAAACAATACTATTGCTGTTGCTGTATAGATAGTTACTGTTTTGAACTATGTAAGTATCTTATGTGACACAGTTAATACTGGGTATTTATTGACCAAACATTCAAAGAAACTTTGTGTGACCTTCCTTTTCGCCTAAGCTAACTCAACTTTCCACACGTGCTGTCTAGACTTGTGAGGCTATCTTTCCACTTAAAGCCCACATGCATTGTGGTTGTACCACTCTTTATCTCTTTGTGGAAACCCTAGCCTAGGTTTCAGGTAAGCTATGCTGATGGCTTCTATTGTTTAAGTTTGCCTTTAATTATGGTAGATTAAAGTTGCAACGCGCGCTACTACCGTTGATTTAGTGTCCATTATCAATTGCTAATTACTAGAACGCATGCGCTTTAGTCTGCAATTGAAATGTTCCATTTTGATGACATATGACCAGCTAGTGAAGTTGACAGTCAAATAATATTTATTTGTCTATTTCTTAGCATATGATCTTGTGTTTTATTCTTTCTGATACAGGTTTTCCGCGATTCTATTCTGGAGCGAAAAAACTATCTTTATATGTCCCATCATTTCCCTTCCTCGGCCGTTCATAGTTTACAGTTCTGCCCATATGAAGATGTTCTTGGCGTGGGACACACAAATGGGTTTTCAAGCTTGCTAATTCCAGGTAAACTAGAATCACATTAGAGTAACTATATTCATAAGCATTAGTAGTCCACGGAGGCCAACCAGAAGCAAGATTTTATAGATGATGTGCATTGCACATGCCTCTTTCTCCTCCTCCTTTTCCTTCTCGTTTTCCTTCTAATTCTCCTCCTCGTCCTCCTCATCTTTCTCCTTCTCCTTCTCTTTTCTCTTCTAATTCTCCACCTCTTCCTCTTTTTCTTCTTCTTCTTCCTCCTTTTCTTCTTCCTCATCCTCCTCCTAATTCTCCTCTTCCTAATTCTCCTCCTTCTCCTACTCCTAATCCTGATGCTCTCCCTCCTCTTTGTCCTTCTCCTAATTCTCTTCCTCCTAATTATCCTCCTCCTAATCCTCCTCCTCCTCCTATTTCTACTCCTGATCTACATCTTCTTTCTTCTACTCCTCCTAATCCTCCTCCTTCCACATCTTCTCCTCCTCCTAATCCCCACACTCTTCCTCCTCCTAATCCTCCTCCTTCTCCTCCTCCTCCTCCTTCTCCTTCAACTCCTCCTACTCCTCCTCCTTTTAAGTCTCCTCTTCCTTTTAATTCTCATCCTCCCAATCCTCCTTCTCCTCCTAATCCTCACCCTCTTCTTCCTCTTAATCCTTCTCCTCCTCCTCCTTTTAGTCCTCCTAATCCTCCTCCTTCTCCTTCTTCTCCTCCTTCTCCTTCTCCTAATCCTCCTTCTTGTTCCCGTTTTTTCCCTATTTTTCTTTTCCTTTTTTTTTTCTTCGTCCTATTTTTATCTTATTCTTTTTCTTCGCATTCAACCTCATCTGCGCATCGATTATTCAAATTATATTGTAGCCAATTAGAACCTCAACACATGACATGAAATAGTTATCAAAGTTTTCCGTTTGTGGAATTTTTTTTTGTTTACTTCATCTTGAATGAATTTTAAGTATTGAGATAAATCCCGTTAGGGTCTGGGGAGCCCAACTTTGATGCGCTCGAAGACAATCCTTATCAAACCAAGAAACAACGACAGGAATCTGAAGTGAAAGCTCTGTTGGAAAAGGTGAGTCGCGTAGCAGTTAGCAGTGTTTCAATGTTTCATTGCCAACTTTCATATCGTGAAGGCCTGGGTACAAGTCCCTGAATTCTCATAACTGTGAAATAAGACCTATATAGTAAGAAAGGCCAAACTGTTAATAGCAAAATCTCAAAGATTGGTGTTAAAGGAATCAATAGTTAACAATTTATAGTTGTTTTAAAATACAAGAAAGTCCAAAAAAATGTATGGTTCCTTTGTAAATTCTTGTATTTTAAAACAGCTTTAAATGGTTAACTATTGAAACCTTTGACACCAATCTTACAAGATTTGTGCCCAGGCCCTCACGATATGAAAATCGGCAATAGCTCCATGTTGGTAAGAGCACTGCACTGAGTCGCGGAGGTCGCGGATTCGATTCTCTTTAAATCTTAAAAGTTTTTTTATCAGATTTCTCGTAGCAAATGCTTAAAGTACAACAAACCACTTTTCTTGTTTTTGTATCAATTTCTTTATCATACAATTTTAAGAACTTCTGTAAAAACGTTTTTGGTTTGGTCAACTCTTCTTTTTCCTACAGTAAGTTGAAAATTTTCCTCCATCTTGGTTTTTGGCCGCGTACTGAAGGGGACTGGGAATAGCCTCGAATGACGTCTTTCTCCTCAGGACTAAATTTATCTAAAAACAGAAATAAGACATTTAAGGGTAAATATCTTAGCAGTTTGGTTGAATGCTGTTAACTTTTAAATTGAAAAATTATCAAAAATGCTTTCTTTTTTAAATCACGCCGTTCTAATTTGGCATTCACGTCATTCGCAGTTGTTGCCAGTCCTCCAAGGAACGTTCCTATGAGCCAAGATGGCGGAAACTTTCTTGTACTTCACAGTACTACGAAAAGAAATAAATTGGACCAAAGTGAAGAACATTTTGGCAGAAAATAATGCGTTAAATTGTGTGATAATAAGTTTAATACAAAAGCAAGAGAAAGGGTTAGTTGCACTTTAATTTGGACTCTTAACGGCGAAGAATATCAATTTTAACGTTATTGCTTACACTGCGGTACAAACTCGATCTTAAAACCCATTGTTTCAGTGTATAGAATGTTAACATGTCGGACAGAATCCGAAATGTGAAGGGAACTGGGGCGACTTTCAAAGTTTAACCAATCGATAATCTGATACCACCGTATGAAAGATCACATTGAGAGTTATCATTAAACCAAGTTTGATGTTTTTATAGTAAACAGAGACCAGGTTATGGACCATGAAACATAGTTGGGCCCCCGGAGACTTCTGTGTGTATATATGTCATGTGAAAGTTCTCCGTCCACCTGAAAGTGGTAAAGATGGTGCTCCCGATCAGCTAGTGATGGCTTGACCCCTAAATAGAGGATATTACATGGCCGCGTTGGAATAAGAAATTTTATCTTTGAGTACTGAAAGTACCTCTCACGAGTGAGCGAAGCGAACAAGATACTTTCAGCACGAGAAGATAAAATTGGTATCCCCAAGCGATACGTAATCAGAATGATTGTTAATTTTATGGATACTGGTGAAATTTCCACATTTTGTGAATGAAATATTTTATCAAAAGAACCGACCGCGCGCCTAAGCGGGAAGCTCTCTTGTAATTGGCTAATCATGTTAGTAACCATGGCGACACCAATATCCTCACACGTGAAGGATAAAAAAAGGAAAAAAGTATTTAAAGGAAAAATCCTGGTGTTTCATCAGCATCTCTATAAAAAGTATAATCGCATGGGACCAAGTAAAATTTACGATGAATTTTATGATTGCGTTCGATTTTTTTCCAGGGTACACACGGCCATGAAAAGTCATGGAATTTGTAAATGCATTTTCCAGGCCTGGAAAAGTCATGGAATTTAGGAAAAATCGCTAAGGTCATGGAATTTTTTTTCTTGAGCTATGGTTTTTGGTGAATAAATTTTAAGACAACTGCGCACAAATGTGCCGAGAAAATGCCGTTGTCACGCGTACGTTGTACATATCGTGATTTAAGGCAGTTTAAAGTTTTAAAGTGGCTAACATTTCAATACTTTTTATAGACAGAAACATGTCTGACTTCTGCTGAAGAGATATAAAGAGATATACCACCCATGGGATGGGGGTTTATTTAGGTTTTTATGCCCTAGACTAAAGGCTTATTAGAAGGGGGGTTAAATAGAGGAATGCAGTAGTTAGGTTTTGTTTGAGAAAACGCATGCTATTAAAATTAACTATATGATGAGTTTGAATTTCATTAACAAATTAACGTTTTTGCTCCAAATTCGAGAACGTTACACTGCCTTTTAGAGTTCAAAAGGTGTATCGTAATTGCTTGTGTATAAGTTGATATCGTGTACAAGTCGAGCCCCATTTTTGGATCCCAAAATCAATACTCTTTTAAAAGTTTGTTATTTTATTCATTGCCCGTGTACAAGTCGAGGTAAGTTTTTAAGCCGATTTTTCACGCCTTAAAACCTCAACTTATACACGAGCAAATACGGTAATTGGCATTTAAAGTTGAATTAAAGTGTCAGTAGACTGTTCTGTTGGAGTGGATTCTTTGATTTCTCGATATTTCTGGGTCATGGAAAATGGCATTTGGTCATGGAATTTCATTGATCATTCTTAGTGTGAAACCTGTTTTCCAAAATTGCCCGAGTCGCTAAGTGTGGAAAAAATTGAAAACATAAGTGGAACACGGGTGAAATTAATCTTAAATTTTACAAGGAACCATGCAATTAGATGTTCATGACATCAAGGGCAAAAATCTTTGTGCGCTTTCTTTGAAATCAATCAAGGCATTGTTCGATTTCTTTGCTGCTAATCACTTCTGAAATACCGTTTAGGCAATAATTCGTTTTCACTAGGAACCATAAAAAATTGAATACCATTGTCGTCAACTTTGGCAAACTGAGAAGCCATTGTTGCAAAAACAACAATTTTTTGGAAACCAGCGCCCAATCAGCACCGAGGAATTTTGCTGTCAATTATAAAAAAAGCCCTCCCTCGTGAGTCAGTCTGTACCAATCAGAGTAATTTTGCCCTCCATGTTACATGTAAAGTTATTATACTATCTGTACTCGTTTAACCATTTCCCCTCGCACAAAAAGATGGATAACAAAGCTTTTAAAGTGTAACTAAGCACTTTTTTTGTTTTTGTATCAAACTATTTATCATACAAAATTAAGCACATCTGCAAAAATGTTTTTTATTTTGGTCCAAACTTCCTTTTTCTTTAATACTTTGAAATTCGAAAAGTTTCCTCCATCTTGGTTCATTGGCGGCGTCCTGAAGGGGACTGGCGATAACCTCAAATGACGTCAATACCAAGTTATGACGGCGTAATTTGAAATAGAAAGCATTGCCTGATAACTTTTAGTTTTAGAGATTGACATTATTCGACGAATTCATTTAGATATTCACCCTTAACTGGCTTTACTTTTTAATTTTTAGATATTTTTAGGACGAGAATGACGTTATTCACGGCTATTACCAGTCCCCTTCAGGACGCGGCCACAAACCAAGATGGATGGAACTTCTCGAATTCAAATTACTATGAAAAAAGTAACACTTGACCAAAAACAAAAACGTTTTTGCAAAAGCGCTTAAAATTGTATGATAAATAGTTTGAAACAAAACAAGAAAAAGGGTTGGTTGCACTTAACGGTTCGTCAGCCTACCTTGCTGTAGAATCTTTTGAGGTGAAAATATTAATTAATTATTATATTATATGTTTATTTATTTTGAACTGAATTAACCAAACAGATTCAGCCGGAATTGATCACGCTCGATCCGATGGACATAAACAAAATGGACAAAGCATCAGCGGCTATTCTGAAAAAAGAAAGAAAAGAAGAAGAGGTGAGAAGTTTTTCAGAAAAATGTGCAGAGATGATGTCAAAGTAGTTTTAGCCAATGAAAATAAAAAGTTAACCCAAATCTTACAACCTTGAATTAAGATTTACTCATTTAATACTCACAGTACACTTTCGCTTAAAAACTATCTCTCATCAAAATAACTAGTGATTGTTTACGTGACAAAATGTCAAATAACGTAACAAGTTTCTAAAAATGTCTTTGTTTACAACACAACCTATCGAAATTCTTGTTTTAACGTTTCTCCTTACTTAAGTGTTTATGTATATTTTCCCAGGCTGTGATTCGGCCTTACAAAGTACTATATTTTGCATGCTAGACCGAAGATAAACATTTCGAAAATCAAAATATGATCTTAAGAGTTTAAAATTTCAATTCGTTTGTTGGTTTTGATTCGTTGGTTGAAAATGCTGTGAAATAAACATCAAAGTTTACCTTTAAAAAACGAATTGAAAATTTCATTTCTTAAGATCATACTTTGATTCTCGAAATGCTTATTTTCGACTTAGGATTCTAACCGTACTTTTTATACTGTCGTGAACTACTGAATTATGTCAAGTAGGTGACAAAATTCGCCGGCTGCCGCCTCTTATTAAAACTATTAGTAATCATAGATTAGTGAAGTGCGTTCGATAGCATAAAGGTTGGATAGAATGGTGATTTTTCTAGCACCGTGCTTGAGGGATTGAACTTAGTCCTGTGCAAAAACAGTTATTAACGCACAAACAAGAAGTCAAATAATAAATTGAATGTTCTCTTGTCTTTTATATACGAACTTTTTTCAAAGTAGTCAGTGTTTTCTGGATCAAATTTAACTCTGTCTTTGATAAATCCAAGATGGCGTCGATTTGTATCAACCACAAAATCGAGATTTTTTCCGCCTGCGCAAGATTATGATTGCGTTTTCCTGACTTCGAACGCAGAAACTTTGATCATTTTCAATTTACCACCTTCCTGAATACATTACATCTTTACCTGTGAAAACATCACCATAATTATTAACCTCTTTGATGCTATTTCACCTTAGATGATTACCGTAATTTTTCGGATTCCAGTTGTCACGCGGGGGCACGTAGTTACGACGATTGTTGAATATCTTTAAATCTCAAAAGATATTTTTAACGCTTGAACATAAAAAACGCATTTCCATGTACCCTTCATGTGTAACATCCTCTACATGCTTTTTAGAAACCAACTTTATGCTGCGGATGCTCGTTCATGGAGTGATTTAATACCTGACTTGTGATTTAATACCTAACGATGGCGTTGGCTGTCACGTCATGCCACTTCTTTCTATCGTCAATTCTCCTTTACAAACCTTTTGTAATCTAGCACGTAAGCCATTTTGACCAAAATATCCTTCATGTTCTTCCTCGGACTATATTTCCTTTGATGCTTTCAGTTGGTACCAAGCGTACAATTTCTACCTTTTTTCATCACGAGTCCAAAATGTTTTGTTCGTTGATATAATATTTTCAACTTCTCTTTTCGTTTATACCAATTACAATACTTTTTCATTGCTACTTTATCTACGCTATCCTCAGAATCCTTCTCCAAAACACATCTCTGTCGCCTGTAATATTTTCTTCGTGACACTGCTGATCGTCGAAGTTTAATAAAGCAAAACTGACCAGACATCGCATTTAACAATCGCATGCTTGCCTTGATGTTAACGTGAACAGTCCTGGAACCTGGAAAATTGAAAGTTCATAGAAAAATACATGAAGTTTGAAATAGCCTACTCGACACCAAAGTTTTAACTATATGATGCAAAAAAACTGTGCGCACGCTAGGATCATTCATGTTCACTCTTTGGACACTTCTAAAGTAACAAGGGGAAATAAACTAATAATGAAGCCTCTTCTTTGATGCTTTATACATGGCTAAGCGACAGATAGCAAATTAAAACAAAATGTATCTTGCCATAAAAGATTCAGAGGGCTCTTAGAGCCAGCTCATTCATGTAATGGACAATAATATTAAACAGTCTAATTATTAAATTAAATTTTTTCCAAAATGATTTAATATTTAATTGTATTACAAAGTAAGAAAAAGGCATGATAGGCAATTTTAAGTTAAAAAAAAAAAGGAAAGAAAAAACAATAAAATAAAAAAGGTCAGTACGGGCCTCCAACTAGGTCTATGCACACGAAAGTCAAAAGTTCTACCATGGAGTAACGCTCGCAGGACACTTTCACTTCCGTCTACAGTCCACAATTTCCGTTCACAAATTTCTGTCTACAACCACTTCCGTCGACATTTCACCCCCACGATACTCATTTATTGCTTGCGCATGCGCGCGCATGGATGAGCTAAAAACGGCCTTCAAGCTCTAACTTCGTGTAGAGGACAGAGACGTTTAAAAGAAGCTAATGAAAGATCAAATTTATCACAACCCCCGTTTAAACAATACCAGGGTGTCCGCGGATCTTTAAAAGGTTTTAAAGATCTTGAAAAAGGTATTGAATTAGGAAAAATTCATTGTTTAGGTCTTAAAATGTCTTAAATTTGATTTCAAGTTAAAAGTGTTTCTTTCACTCGTTATAATTTGAAGTTTTCTTCTGGCTATATCACACTGAATTCCTCGTAGATGCATCGAAAAAACACAGAAGGTATCACTTCAAAGCCCGCAATCCTGTTGAACTGCGGACAATCTAATCTTTCACTAGATCACGTGAGTGACATTTGAAGGAGCATAGATATTAAATTTTGAAAGTTTGGGTCCTTGGCCTTAAATTTGTTGAAACCTGTAAACCCTAGATCGTAAACTTGCGTAAGTCACTCCAGAGAGTATCGAAGTAAATAAATTATGTTTTATGGTAAAGTGACCTTGACGAGACACCGTGAAGCTAGATAAGTTTTGTACGAAAGAATTGCGTGTTGTTAAAAAGTTGCATAGCGTCTTTTACAGCTTGATCTTAGGGCTACTTATTCGGTAGAAAACAAGACACGTCTTATGTAAGACCCGAGCGAACTGCTCGAATAAATGGTACTATAAGATGTTTTAAGGCCACGACACAAAAAAGAATAAGATCAAAAAACTATCGGACATTTTTTATCGGCTGGTAATCTTGTATTCTTCAGTAGTCTTCTTCTAAACCACTTCCAAATCTGTGCCATGCCTGTTCAAACTAGAGCATCCATGGAGCGTAGAAAAACTGACGAATATATTGAGTCTGAATCAAGAGAGACTCATGTTTTGGTTTCACAAGATTACGAAAAACAGACGGAGATAAATGCCAGATCGCCAGCTAGTATCACCTCAACTCCTACACAAGGTACCTGCCTTTGTGAGGGCTGCATTTTGCTCAAGAATGAGATTGAAGAGATAAAGAGAGAATCGAAGAACTTAAGAAGTTTAATATTCCCGCCAAAAATCATTCAACCAGATCAAGTTGTTTTATGCAAATTAAGCAGTGTTTGGACAGTAACAATTCAAGTGTAATTGTAAGATGTACAAAAAGTAGCGTTGGCGTCTTATTTTAGACGCTACTTACATGAACGCGTCTTAACTTGGAACAGAATTTTTGGCTGTTCTTAGTTAGTCCGCGTCTTAAATAAAACGTGAACTTCATCAAATAAATGGTTTTGCGTCCTAAATAAGACGTGAACTATAAGTGCGCATGTATTAAAAATACGAGATGTTCGCGTCTTATGTATGACGCGAACGTATAAATGGTACAGTTCGCGTCCTATTTAGGACGCCTTTTCGCTAACACGCGTGTTATTTTCTCCCGTATATATGGCCCTCATTGTGTGTAGGAATTAGTACCATTGGCCCTGTAATATATCTTTGTCAAACAACCTGTTCGCGACTGAAACTCTTTACACTATAACTAACTTTGTTTGGTCTTTCTGCTCTTGCTTATAGCAACTTTCAGTGTTTACAAGTGGAGACTCCACGAGCATCGAAGTGGTCGCTGGGGGAAAGAGTATAACAATAGAAAGTCATAATAATAATAATAAAAATAATATTAAACTTGCATCACTATGATGGTTTTTTTGTTGTCACATCTTTTGTTTCAGACGAGACAAGATGAGCAGTTTGAACCAAGATACAAAATGAAAGGACGAAGTTCCTCAAGAAAGCGTCATCTTCGGAAAAAGGGTGTTGAAGGAGAACGAAAGGTAAACACGAAAGAGTAGCCTGAAAAATAGATTGCGTGCATCCACAAACTCGTGATCTCTGTAATACTGTTGCACCAGAACTGCTTCCACTGTTGACGTAAAGGCCACCCCTTTCTTAATTTTATTCAATTCCGTGTCTTCATAATGTGGTGAAAGCCGAGGCGAACGTTTGGGAGAATTCGAGAGTAGATCAGTGAAAACCCGAGACGCAGTCCTTAAAAACTAAAATCTAAATTTTCACCAGGCCATGAAGGCACGGAGAACATGTTTTATTTCTTTTAGAAAATTGTTCTTTTCCGTCTTAAGTAGTAGTAACAAGCTTTATTGGCATGATATAAAACATTTGTTACATATTGCCAAAGCATTACTTTTGATAACTAT
>JANCMA020482624.1:0-10610 GCA_024336925.2 Zoanthus solanderi | reverse complement strand
TTTTTAAACATGGGAGTTGGCTACGTCTCTGACGCCCAGCTCTCGTGTATTTAGGCTCTGGCATCCAGACGTTCTCATTGCCATAATAATAATAATAATAATAATAATAATAATAATAATAATAATAATAATAGTTAGCCTAAATCTTTAGCGGCCATGGACAGCTGTTTTGGCCTTTTTGGGCCTCATCAGCATGGCATAGCTAATTAACAAACCGGCTCAGGTTCCCACACTTATATTCTTCTTCGCGCTTTAGCTCACAAGCAATGCGCTTTCACTGCTACTTATGCTCTTTGGAAACCTGAGCCTGTTTGCCAGCTCGCTAGGCCATGCTGAATGTGAAGCTTCAAAAGGCCGAAACAGCTGTCAATGGCTGCTGACATCCAGGTTCACTATTTATTATGTTAAATTTAAGGGGTAATGCAAGGAGTCCATAAGTAGAAGCGAGCAACTCCCATACTAGGCCTATGTCACGGCGTTTTCATGGACTGGTTTATTTTTTAGATCACTATTCGCGGGAAATTTCAAGTGAAGTTCCGGTCCTCGGAAAGACAAGGACGAGAAACCGCACTACCATGTTCCATTTTCAACTCATCCTCTCCTACACTGTCTTCTCAACTACTAGAGACTTCAAAATCTTTGTCTGAAACGACACTTAAATTACCAGAGGAATCAGACAATTCATCCTCACTGCTGACCGTCAAACTTCCGGTGACGTCAGTGATTAAGTATGGACACATGTGATTGGTCTGAATTCGCGGGAACTATGAACTAAAAATAAGTCGGTTCGTGAAAACGCCGTGACACCAGAACATGGGAGTTGCTCGCTCCTACTTATGGGCTCCTGTCCAAGTTCTAGTCCATGATTCACTTATACCGGTGACTCCAGTTCACGAACAACTGTCTTTGCTGATGGGCGTGACTCGGGGTTTTCCTTAAGACAATCCAACAATAGCTGTCTCATATGGCTGTTTTGAACTTTAGAGCGAACGAGCGCCCATTTTCCAACCACTGTCTGTACCTGGAAATCCCCGGCTAGCATTTCCAACAAGCAGACACCAAGACTGAAGATGTCCATCTGTAAAAATAATTGATTTTGTTTTTCAATTGTTTTGGGTGTTATTGCGGGCAGCAGGATACATTGGTTACGAGTTTAAGGATAGATTGAGTACGAGTTTCCTACCATGGTGCTTTTCCCGTTAAGTTTTAAACTCTGATATAATGACGTAATATTTAAAACTTACTAACCGCGCTTCTGTTGCGGCATATATGGCACGAGGTCAACTTAATTCTAAAAACATTGAACTTCTCAAACTTATTAATAATTCATTAAGCTAAAACAAAAGGAATCATAACCGTGACATGGTTTGGAAATGTGATCTTAATTAGCATATATTTTTAGGATTTTATTTCTTCGTTTACTCCTTAGTTTAAGTTTCGATTGAGAAGATATATCAAAAACTCGAGACAGTGTTTTATCGCATTTCCAAACACCTCGAAGTTCGTCAAAAATACTCCGTTGCGCGTCTTATTTTCAACTCTCTTAGCGTCTTATTTTCAATTCTCTTCTCAGTGTTTGGAAATGTGGTGAAACACTGTCTCTCGTGTTTGATATATTACGTGAAAATGGCGGCTGTAACAAATTGTACAAATAAGACCGTGGTAGTTAGCAACAACTCAAGTTCTTGGACAAAGAGAAAGCACAAGCATCAGTTTAAGGTTTAAATATTTTTATTTGATACTATTGCTTTAATATTACACTCGTAACCAAAGTATATATCCTGCAAGCCGTGGTGCTATTTGTAAATTAGAACGATTCATCATCAAACGCGAAAAGCCCTGAATGAAAAGTGTCGGCGTGGTCGGTCACAGGCAACCCAAGTTTAGTGTTAGTTCATCGATTGAATCGCCTATACAGTTATAGTGATTTGTATGAAGTATAAGATAAACAACGTTATAATAATCTCAAAAGCTTTATTTATCTCATTCTGCATACAAAACACTATAATTTTAAAGACGATTCAATCGATGAACTAACACTTAGCTTGGGTTCGGGGAGGCCATAGTCTATAAGCCCCAAGCTCTTTTGGCCTTCCCTACCAGGAATTTCTTTGTTCTTTTGCTCTGCGGCATTTTTTTAATGTTTATGTAAATTCTTGGCAAAACAAATAAACTGTGAAAACTGTAAGCTTGGGTTGCCTGTGAATCAGTGTAAATATGTTTTCCCTCTCAAAGATAACTCAGCTTAACACTATAGGAACCAACCACAAGCAACGGATGCGGTGAGCCAATCTGCTTGCAAAAAAGATCTAACGTCTTTTAAGAACCAGTAAAAATTTGCTGAGGCTCAGTGTTTTTATTGTTTTCAGCAATTTTGAGGCTTAAAATCTTCTTATTGTGTTCTTAACTGCCATATATTATTAATAGCGGTAAATCAACTATAACGCCCTTAGTTGCTTTTGTGTGCTCTGTTGTTCTTTCGATTTGAGGCAGACAGTATCTTCAGTATTTTTTGTGAAAAGATGGTGTTTCACCATTGTCCTCAGATCGTTCTTGATCTGTTCCTTATCAGTTTTCAGGCGATTCGAGGCTCACTGTTTTAATTAAGCTTATTCTTAATGAAAAAGTGTATTGCACTATCGACCATCTGTCGATTCGATAAGTTTGTGCCGCCAATGCAATAAAACACAGTTCTCTACCATTCCTCAACCTCGGGTGGGTTCTTTGTGCGTTTTTAAATTTTGGCTGATTTCCAGTCTGACTTTCGTATAAAAAAGGTTTTTAATCGGCATAAAACGAAAAGAGTGTAGACCGACTACCGAACCAATCGCCAAGACTGGGTCTCAGTCAGTTTGTATCTACCGTAATGGAAAGTATATAAAAACATACAAGTTGCAAATAATATAAACTTATAAAAAAGAAGAAATAAAACATGAACTGTTAAAGACAAGTTGAATATCCAGGGATTTGTTTGAAAACGATGCCGCACCCCCTGGCACTACAGCTGAACCCGTTGATTGGCGGGAGCACTGGGTTCGAGGAACCGTTGTCTGGCTTATTTTCAGTCTGATTCTTATAAAAAGATTCTTTTAAAACAAAAATATAAAACGTACGTATATTAACAAGAATGCTTACCTTCGTAGTCTGTCTATGTATGTTTGACGCTTCCGGTGCACTGTAGAAGGCCTCGCCTGGGCTCTCTGTTTTTTCGTCTACTTCAAATACCGCTGACCCCAAATCAGCCAGTTTCGCCCGCCACGTGGATCCAGTCCCGCCCTGAATCATAATCTTTCCAGGACTAACGTCTCTGTGAATGATTGCATCTGGCTTGAATTCGTGTAGATAGCATAAAGCAGAAAATAGATCCCTTGCGATCCGAAGAACATTTTGCACCTCAAGATTACTTGCTTTCTTTCTTTTCTCACGTAGACTTGTCTCAAAAAATTCCGTGACTATTACAGGATTCTCCTCCAAGTAGGTAGGCTCTGTAGCGCCAATAAACTGGATTATACACGGATGGCGGCAAAGAGAATGAAATAGAACTTCCAATTCAAATTCAGATTGGTTCTGTTCATCTTTCAAACTCTTGGTAAATTCTTTGAGGGAAACTTTTACGCCACGGTACGAACCAGTTAAACGCCTTCCGGAGGCTCGATTATCCGTCATCGAAATTTCACTGCGACTTAGAACCCACGGTTGCTCTGGATCAAACAAAGAAGAGACTTGGGCCAAAAAATGATTTTCGTTTCTTCGTTGCTTTCTTAAGATCATATTTTCTGCTCGAAGACTCTCTTCATTCTCACGCATGCGCCTTGACTGCTTCCGCAACTCGTTGTTTTCCTTCCTTAAGATACCTTCGCTCTCTCGAATTCCTTCAATAAGTTGCTGTTTTGAGTTCAAAAGTCCAATCATTTTATCCTTTAAATTGCACTCTGCCTCCAACTCTTTTACCTTTGCCTGTACTTGAGCGTTTTTGACTTCCACTTCATTTGTGAAGTTCGCCTTCTGAAGAATCTGCTTGCTAAGTTCATCATTTGTTGTTGTTACCGATTCAAGTTGGCTTCGTAACTCCGTTGAACTTTCTTCCACTTCCTGTTTCTGCGCAGTCAGACGCTGATTTTCTTGGTTTCTTTCCTCTATCTGTTCCAACAAAGCTTGGATAGTGTTGTTTAAATCTTTCTTCGAGGCCTAGTGAGTAATGTAAACAATTACGAATAATTCGTATTATCAAAATTAACATCAAAGTGTATATGTCAGATGTGTTTTTTTTTGTATGTATTATAAAATGTCCTTCTAATGGTGATGGCAAATAAACCAACACGAGTACGATTTTTTTCATGGCGTAATTTGCGTTTAAAGTTTTGAAAAATCACTTCCGGATTCATCTTGACCGATGAGAGGCTGGTAACTACCATATTGTTTTCTGGTCGGTGACGCCAAAAGCAGAATTTAGTAGTGAGAGACCAGTTCTGTTTTTATATACCTGTTCAATTTTCTTGTTAATTAAGGTAGTGAAGTGTGTTGTAGCTACGTATATTGAACTAACATTAGGTAATATTTTTCAACAGTGAGTCCCTTCCAATGTTTCTCTTATCTTTCTTTTTATTTAAAACTATCTAGAGACTCTTTTTAACCAATGTCCTTTTTTCCGTTTCATATATTTTTTTTTAAAAGATACCATATAGATTGCTGGCGATATATGTCCAATAAAGGTTTCCGTCATGAAAGAAACTTTTTTATTTCAGTTGAAGACTTGATCGAGCTACCCAGACCACCCCAGACAGGAATATATAAATGTTCTCCTCGCTGTTTCTTTTAATGTTATATCATTTTCTTTTAAAAGTTATATATTTTCATAGCTGTTATTTTAAACGCCCGAGATATTTATTGTAACAAACGGTAACCCAACAGGGAAAGGGGTGGGTGCATTTGGGCTCCTCTCATCTCACTTTTGTTCAAAGAGGGCCTTGGTATCATAAATTGACTGTGGTACCTAAAATATACATCTTGTCATTATAATTGCCTTCCTTGTCAACTGCAGTACCATTAGAATTAAGTTGCACAGTTGTGAAAACTTTCTGCTTTTTTCATCTTTCCGTGTAAGACCCTTGTCGTTTGTTTATTTCCTTTAATCTGACACATAAGTGTGTACAAATTAAAGAAAAATATGGACGATTGATTAGCAGACTTATTAATATTTTTAATACATAAACGACAACTTTTAGCTTCTTTGTTGGAGAGACCTATCGCCATTACAGCACAAGAGTAAGAGAACATTTGAAAACGGATAGGGCCTCACACATTTACAAACACTTAAATAGCTCAGAAACATGTCGCTCAGTTTGCGGCGAACACTGTTTTGAAATAATTGATCAGGCCTCAACTTGCTATCCTTTGGGAAAAGCCCTCGCTGAATGTCCAAGTCCGAACACTTTAATACAAAACTCACATTGTAAAATGCCATCAACGTATTCCAAACAATTCTATTATGTTAGTATCTATCACATTGTCATTAATTTTTCTATATATATATACTATACTATCATCTAGTTCGTTAAAGCACTGACGAAGGCAGAAGACGCTGCTGAAACGTGTCTGCAAAGAAGCTAAAAGTTGTCGTTTATGTGTTAAAAATATAAAGAAAATATATAGTAGATTTTCAGTGTCATGTTAAAATTTCAGTATGACCATGATACGAATCCTAACGTACTGGTACAAGGCAAACCAGTTGGCTATTTACAGGGTGTGGTGAATTTGTCCCTGGAACCGAGGGCAACTCCACTTAGTAGTCCGAGTTGGGGATGTGAACCAATTCAATCCAACACGATCTATACCATTAATTAGACGTAGAAAATGTCATTATCTTTGCAATGATATATAGTTGAAGAGTGACGTAAAACTACAAGATATTAACAGAAAATACTCTTAAAATGTTAGAATATATTAATGTTTGTAAACGATTACCTCCTGGCGTGTTCGGCTCCTATTGTTTCCCATTCCCTTTGCGTTGCATTCGGTTTTCTTCCTTTTATAAAATACAGATCTGCATGCAAGTAGCTTAGTATTGTATCATTACAAAGTTAAACGCAATGTCTGAGGATGTGTAGCTGTCTTGAGCAAAACATCAAATATCACAACGATATCACTGGAACAGAATATGAATTATAATTAATATTGTTGTAATCGTTGTGTTGATTTTCGATTTAAAATAGTTGGTACTGATATAGGATACAGACTGTACTGTTGAAAGACCGAATACAAAATGCTTTGATACGCAGGATCAGGCTGTGAAAAAATATCAGCTATAAAAATGATAAACAGGAACAATGAACGAATATCTGATGTACCACGTGAAAATTAACTTGCCGTGAGTCAATATGAATAGGAGCTCTGAAAGAGCCAGCATCTGCAACCGCAGACTGCTGTTTCGTGCTATTTGGGAAACGTCACTACGGTGTAAGGAGCAGTGAATAAACCGTCAGCACAAAAGCCAACTGTTTATTCATGCTTAAAGCTGTAACTTTACGCCGACTCAGATACATCATATCCGTTCACTGCAGATTGACAACTAGAATAAAAATACAAGTTTTCAAAAAACTGCGTATTGACAAATAGAACAATCATGTAGAATTCCCGTACATATAGGATTGGGGAGGGTGTGGGGGGGGGAATGTCTGTACTTATCCACACCGCACACTCTCTCAAACAAAGCGGAAGTGTTTGTTCTGTGCACTCAACTGCTTTTTGAAACGCCTTTCATCCACCCACCACAGCGGGTAAAAGGCCTGGGAATGAAATTGCTCAGGAGGCCAACCTCGTTCCAGTCCTACCCCACGCACTACTGAGGGAAAAGGTCTGAGAACGAGATTGCTCGGTGTGCTTCTATCCGGGATATCAAAAACATGGTATATGTTTTAAGATTTCATAACAAAGAATAAATTTGATTTGAAAATTGCTGTACTTATGTAACTTGTTGAGTTGGTTGGCGATAAGCCTAAATGCAAAAATGCTTCTGTCTTTAGCTCTGGCCAACCGTCAAGCGTCAATGAACTCCTCCGCCAGCCACTTACCCCCAGATAAAAAGTTGCCAACGGCTTGCAAAACCGTGAAGCTTTGTGTCTCTGGAGATTAGATTCTTTGTATGAACTTCTTTTTTGTCAAAGCTGACTGGTCGATAAATGAGTACTACAATGAATTAGTGTCCCGTCCAGGAGGTTCAAAGAATCTCATCCGCTTAACGCTACAGGACCGGAGATAAAAGAAGCTCGAAAAACAAATTTAGTTCGTCATCGAACTTTTCCTCCCGAGCTAACTTTCGCATGCATATATTGGATACACATTGACGTAAACCAAAAGTCTTCAAAGTGCCAATAAACCAATATTGTTGTTGTTGTAATCATTACAACATTACGATTATGAACCCAAAGAGGTTAGATTTAGTCATTTTTAGATACTTTAGAAATTATCAGAGTGTGAGCTTTGATTTCAACAAAGAAAAAATTTATAACTCATAATAACTTGAGCAATTTTAGAGAAACGTCAACGGATGTTATCACTTTGCACTGACAGTTTATAAATGATATGTTAATGACACAAAACTCACAAGTGAGACTCTGATAAACCAGTACATCGTTGATTACTAGGGCTCATAGTATACAATGAAAATTTGAAGTAGTTTTTCTGCTGGATGGAAGCCAAAAAGTATTTTTGTACGTTGATGATTAACATAAAAAAAGACAACTATTATTTTAATGAAAATTTCCATTCGATAAACAACATGTACTTACTTCACTCAAAAAGGAACGGAAACAAGATAAAAATATCATGACTGAGAGGAAAACAAAACAATCTAACCAAAGTTTTTAGTGCTAAAAGAGACACTGTATTCTATAGCCTAAAGTTACTTTTTTATCGTTCATTACAAAAAGGAAAAACTTCAGTAGTTTCAAGGCATAAAAAGTAAAATGCAGATACATATATCAACAGTGTTTGGAAAGGTGTGAGTGTTTGTCTCGCAACTTGTAGGGGTCTCGAAAAAGATGCCTTCAGTGATAAGCCATAGTTGTTAGAAATAAAGGTTCTATTAAACTTTCTTTTAAAGTTTATATCAGGCAAATATGTGTCAATCGATGCATGCAGGAAACTGTGCGTGACAAGGAAATAAGAAAGAGCTTTTGTGTTTTAATTTATGCAAACATATGGCCGTGATTCCTAGAGGTGTTTACGATAGACTTGACTTTATTATAACATTTGGTTTGCCTATAATGTAGAACTATAGCGGATTTCAACGTTTTATAGAAAAATTATAAAATATTGAGATAACCCAAACGATTATCATAAGGGTGATCTAACTTTACTCGGAATTCAGTAACCTAGCTTCGGGAAAATGACAAAGTAAATGCTGAGTGGCGTCGAAATTATTTTTTCTAGTGCTAAAAAATTTTGATAAGAGAGTCCGACATAACGAAATAATTTTCCAGTTCCGAATTTTAAGCAGCAAATAATGTTAATTCTAAATGAAAAAATCATTTTTTTCATTTCCTACTGACGGCAGTTGCATGCATTTTTAAAAGAATAAAGTGACTTCGCTTCATTCGCAGCAATATTTTTGTGCAAAACTTGAAAAAGATCAAGAGAGATCTAAAAGAAAACAAAAGCTTTTTCCCTCACCTCAAAAAGTTCTTCAAATAGCACTGAACGTTTCTCTCGCAGAACAATTCCTTTTTCAGGCGCTACTGTGTTTGAAAATTGTTAAAAAGGTTGTAGTTTGTTGGCTTCTGCTCGCGATGCACAGTGAAGTTTCTTCTATATGCCTTCGAATTAATATTGCTCAAATGAATCCGGAAATGACTAAGCCTCTATCAGTTCTAAAATTGGCTCCAAACAGGATTAATATCAGAGAGCTTAAGCACCGGAACATTTCTTCACGACGGTGGTCTATTTTCCGTGAGTGGACTGGATGGAGAACGGCGTTTTTGGCGCGAATTTTTAACTTAAACATAGAGGGTATTATAACAACGGACGCACGCAGGGTAAAAAGGTGCGAAAGCTAACTTTGACCAGCCCAGTCGTAAACAAACTTCAAATCGTAAACAAACTTTAAATTGTAAAATTGGTACACAAAAAAGGCAAGAACTTTTACTCCAGTAAAAGTCAGTGTTAAAGTAATTGTAAGTAAATTATTTACTTACAAATATTTATTGACGATTTGTTCGGTGCTTGAAGCTATTTGTTTCATAAAAAAAAACTTCGCAACTCTGACAGACCAATACGGAGGCAAAATGCGACTTGTAGGCCTCCGTGACGATCACCACATTCATACGTGTTCAAGTGCGCAAGATCTGCTGACAGTTTAGTTCCGGTTGCCTTTCGTGACAACAAGAACGTCTGGTGCTTTAATAAGCTTTCTAGTATTTATGCTTTACTACATCTGCGCTTTTTACCGCTTGCCAATTGAATAATAAATGGAAGATGATCGAAAGAAAATCAATCACACTTGTTTTAGTTTTTCGTCTGTTTCGGTCTTCGAGTAGTATAAAACTTATAAATTAACTGAATTATTTCTATTGAAACACCGACGCAGCATTCTTAAATTTGCTTTAGTTTTGACACTTCTCAGATAAGTTACTATTGTTCAAAATGATTTTCACTGTATAGTCTATGTTTTCGTAATCTGTAATTGAATATGCTATAACTTTAATAATACTGATAAAATTTTCGAAAAAAATATCTTAGATGTAGCTGCCAACTTAAATTTTTAAAAAAAAATTTATCTTCAGTTATATTTACCGTAAAATTTGATTTAATCTATTTGAAAGCTCGCCTGTGTGATCTAAAGCCTTGTAACAAACTTAAAAAACTAACCGATCACCCCTTGCGGCCTGCGGCCTTGGTGACAGTTCAAAGATAACCCGATACGACTATGCGCACCTGTTGTCTTCAAATCGGGATCATTTCGCCTGCTATAACATGCTATATGTATTTGTAATTTAAACCCGTATATATTACGCGCGGGTGCTTCTATTTTGCCCCCTAGGGTTTTGCCTCGGGTTGGGGAAAAAATTATAATTTTCCAACTTATCAAAGAGAAAGACGATATACGAAGCGCGTATATATAGTTTTATTTCTTTCGTCAAACTGTAAATTCTTACATCTTGGAGACAGCCAACATAGCGCTATGAAAACACAATTGTAGACCAATCAAAACGCATGTACTATCCAAATTATTTTATAAATATCAGTGAGTTTGCTTTTCCTTTTGAGATAATTTTATTTTTAATTCACATCACAAACTAAAGTTTGCGACGTTTAACTTTTGAGATTTTAACAAAATCGCAAGATTCGCAAAATTAAGGAGTGTGACACCCAACAGCAAGTTCAAAAAGTACATGGAAAAATGTATAACATCAGTCTAGAACATCACATTGATCTGCTTATTACGCTGGTAGTTTTTTTGAAAGCATGCACGGGGGACATGAAATATAAATTATATGAGTAAAACGATAATGACAACTATATTATATGTGATGAAAAAGATTTTTGTTCATCGTGGCTGTTAGTTAATAAATTAACTATTTTTTCTTTTGTCTCACGATAAGTCACTTTGATAT
>JANCMA020482517.1:0-10611 GCA_024336925.2 Zoanthus solanderi | reverse complement strand
CTACTAGTAGGCTATCACAAATAGACCTCTAGTAGAGTAGCCAATCAGAATGCAGGATGCGTGTTAGACCATTAGTATATAGGTTTATACTAATGCTTAATATGCTCGACTTTCTCCCTAAGATGCTGGTAACTTTCAGTTGAAAATGTCACTAAAATGCTTTAAAAGTCCTTGTTCAAAGTTTTTTAAGCCCAAGCTGAAGATGCAAAATACTGAAGTAAAATTCAGTACTGGAGGTTGGACTGTTTTTAGAATAGCACAATAAAAGCGCAAGGATTCACTAGGGGCCAAGTTTCTTATTGTTTCTACTGAGGTAAAACAAAAAAGAATGCATTGAATATGATATGAGAATACTGATCAACAACTTTATTCATCTTGTTATGGAAAGAAATAAATCTAACAAAACTAAACAATACGAGCTGTCAGTAACTAGTGTTAGTAGCTTTATAGTGAAAGTGAATATTGTCATTCATCCTGATTCAGTTGTAGTAGGAATTAATAAATCGATTAATTTCTGGAATTTTGAATTTATAGTTTGAACGCATGGATAAAAAAAATTCTACAAAATTCTACTATAATGCCAGCACGATGCTTGAATGCACAGCGGTCACTAAAATGCTCAAAGAAATGCTAGCATAATTGCAAAAGCACCCCGCACTACCTGCTCATTCCAAGTTAGTTTCCTTGCTACTTGCAGGAAGCGTGTATTGTAAACGTAATAATGTGTAATATAGAATCAGTTAAATTCTAGGTTAAAGCTGGTTGCTTTTAAATCACAGAAAAATTACGAAACTATAGTTGCAACTAAAACAAGAATCAATTTTCGCTAACAAGCGCACAATGTGCATGTAGATCACGTGCCTTTAAACAATAAGCTAATAAAAAAAATTAAGAGTTAACAAAAAAACACATAAAATTACTCGGCAATCAGCCATGTTCATAAAAGTCCTGAATGAAAGCTTTTTAATGTATAAAGAAGTAATCAGTAAGATCTTAACAATCGGTGATAAATTGTTGCTGGCGCAATATTCTAATATCGATGGAGAAATACCGTACAAGAGATAAAAAAAATTTAAACCCGCCAGTTGAGATTAAGCCAATACACTAGCTTATACTATACTCCTTGATGAACAAAATATTTTCTTCAAGCTCAAATCTGCTTAGAGATTAATCTTGCACTGGATTTCATCCCAAAATGAATACTTCAGTAACAGAATTAACGCAAAATCATGAACAAATAAAAAAGATTTACCGAGTGCTGGATTATTATAGAATATTTAGATTACAGTAATCAAATCGCTTACCACATCCCAATTTGTTTCTTTGGCAAACTTACATGCACAAAAATTTGCAAACCGGGATGGTATAAATTTGTTGTAATACATTTCTAAGGTATAAAATAGTCAATAAGTGGAATGCACAGCTATCACAAAATGAATATGGAGATGCGAAAAATGCTGTAGTTATACACTTTTTTGATAAAGCGATAAAGGCAAAATGGTTTTGAGGTAAATGAACAAAACCAACAGTAACAAAAGAAATTTTATAATTCGCTTCGTAACTATAATTGTAAAGAAGAACTTTAAGGTAGCTATGCTTTTAGAAGTATTTTGAAACAACGATAGGAAAAATAAAATATCAAATTAAGCCGGGATCTGGTTATTACGAAAGATCTCAGAAAGATAGCGTTTGAGATACGGGTACATGAGGCTTGAATGTCAAAATATTATCAGTTTAAAGTATATAGTTCAGCGGTTTCAAGTTAGCTACTAGCACGTTTGTGCTATCTATTATCAATATATGAGGGTTGTAAGGACATCATTTCGCGTGAGCGGAAACTATGGAATGCATCCCGATAACAACACAACTTGGCAGAGGTTTTTTTCCCCTTCTAAAGAGAAGGAAAGGAACCCTCTGCACGGATCTGCTTGATATTCTATATATTCGTCTTTCCACTTCGCAAATTTCGGAAACGACAAAAAAAATCTAGTTTATATGGAAGTTTTATTGCAAACAGTCTGTTATTTGTCACAGGGTTTTTCTGGCTGCTAGTTTACAGCCATTGATAAATCTGTTTTTTGAACAGCCCTTCGATCGACTTCGTTAAAATAAATAAGTTTCACCCAAAGTTACTGTTTTATATATACAAGAAGTATAAATGTGTAGAATTGGTGTTGTACAGACTTCTTTCAACATTAATGTCGACAATATCAAATACTAGTAGTTTTAGTCTTATCATCAAATACATGTTCATAGAACATGCTATTGATTTGATTGATCTTGTCATTTGTAAAATACAAAAGATAATAGACTCATAGACTCCGAATATATTTTCTTCGACTACTCACATGAAAACACTACAACTTAGCTGGGGGTCTTAGGTGTTGTCTCTGCTGCTGTCAATCAAATGTCTACCAGAAGTGATTTCAGCTTCCGGTTTCCTACAACGTCCGGTTTCCCGACAACTCTCAAAAGGTCTTTCCACGTTCTAATTTTAGAGACAACTCCGTGCAGGTGCTGAGCTCGGTGCATTCCAACGTGCAGTTACTGTATTTACTATTGTTTTTTGCCGTCGTTGTCGGCGTCGCAGTCCTAGTTGCTTAAGGTCCCTTATTGTTGACCTGCAATCATTTACTTTTCAATGTGGATTAGTTTTATTAATAAATCTCAAAAGACGCGAAAAAACTAAATTTAACATTCTTAAAAGTCAACTTGTTTCTTGTTACAAATAAGAAGTATTTGCTCCAGAAAACAAGAACGATTAAAGATCGCCATTGAAATGGACGGTAAATAACGTCTAGCAACAGAGAGCAGAACTTGTGAGTTTAAAACGTTTGTATTCTGAAATGTAACTTTTACATACTTATTTCGATCATGCAGTTTTAGAAATAAAATAATTCCGACTATGTGTTAATTGCAAAAACAATGTGACCTAAAATCGCAAAGTTTATTTTCTCATGTTAAATTATAAACTAATAGTATTTCATTCGTTCGCTGCGCGCATCTTGTAAACAAAAATCACTTCAGTTGTTCGTGTTGCCAAATAACCTCTATTTCTCCAATTTCAAAATATTTCCCAACAAAACTCTTTTTTTGTGGCTTAACAAAAATTATAGAAAATGGAACTACCGATTGTATTCGCTAGTCTTCTTATTCAAACTGTACCATTTCGTTTCAATGTTAACAAGTTATTTTGGGTTCTCGAGTGATGCAAGTGTAAACGGAATCTCGGACACTTCGAGTGATCTCGGGTAACTCGGAAAAATGCCAGTGTAAACGCTTTCCGGGGACGACCCGGGCGCACGCCGAGATAAGTCGCGCTAGTGTAAACGGGGTCTTTGACTCCCGCGCGCCGGACGGGACACTAATCTATCGCAGGTTAGCTCACAGCAAACGCTGGTACTCTATTTATTGACCTCGCAAGGATGAAAGCTGATTCAGCTAAAAGAAGGTTATACAAATGCACGCACGAACTCGGACATTTTTACAAGGGAAGGATGGGGAGGGATGGGGGGATGGAGTTACGAGCGGGAGGCGAATGGACAATTATCCTGAGACCTCCTTCCTGCTTCGGTATGTTACCTGCTAATTAATACAGACGAAGAAGTTCGCTGTTAATCCTATGAGGGAGACAGGGGGTGCGCACCAAGTGCACACTCCTGCGTAAGGGCCTGCAATTGTTCAACTGTTCAAATCTCAGCAAAACCGGAGATCTAATTAATACAAAAAGGGTTCGCTGTTAATCCTGTGAGGGGGCAGAGAGGTGGGGGGGGCGGCGCGCGCACCCAATGCATCCTGCGTACGGGCCTACTATTGCTCAAATCTCAGCAGAGCCAGGGGGTCGAACGGCAGAGGTCTTACCAACTGTGCCAAGCACGCCGCCGTTTAAAACAAGCTGTCTCATAAATCACATAATTGACACAATTAGAAGCATTCTCGGCCTGTCAAATTGACTCACTTGGAAGCATTCTCTACTACAGTTCATAAGCCAGACAAATTATGTTGCAGATCATTAAAACTGTTTGATTGTATTAAAAATAACATTTTCACATATTTAGCTTTTATAGACCCACTCTGGTTGGTCAGAGTTTACAAAATAAAGCTAGAATAAAGTGCTAATGATTGAAACAAAAATTTACTTTGTACTAAAGAAACCGGGTTGAAATTTATTATCACATGTAACTTTTTCAATTTTTTTACAAGGACATTTCTCCCGACAAAAAATCTTAACCTTTACTTCTTTGAACTAAAGAAACATGGTGCATGCAACAAGAATTCTTCAAATACTTTATCTGTTTGTCAGGAATACTCCGTCATTGAATAATTCTATTTGGAAATTTTAGACTGTTCCGCATATAACAGTTAGCGTATAGATTCTGAATACCAACATATTAAAGCAAATAGTTGACACTGTTCAAAACTCGCAGCCTCAACCAAACCCTCGCAACAGAAAGAAACAAGGTTATTTACAATTCAATCTGTGTTTATCAATTGTTCAAATTCTATCAACATCGCAGCAACTGCCATCTCGTCTGAATTTTCAATCTGTACATGTGCTAAATGCTGACCAAAATGGAGACTCTCACAAGAGTTTATCACTCCTGGGAAGTGGGACTGTCCATGCTCTGTGCACGTGATTTGATGTCTTCCAGCTGACGGCACACCCACATAGAGATGATATCTATATTGCCGTCATCATTGGAGCGGATGAAAGGATGGCCCTGTGGTTCACGTAATAGGCAAATAAGATGTTAGTTGAAGGGCATTACCTCGGTTGTCTGGATTCCACCATTTCCTTTTTTACGTACGCGCTACATTTTGACGGAATCAAGAAACAAAGAAATATGGCTTATTGATTAAATAGCGTTTCAGTTTAAAGGGCACCTAAGCTCCAAAAACAGTTTTTGATATGTTGAAGGGTAAACATTTGTGCTTCCAAAGTTTAGATTTTAGAACGACTTGCTTATTTGTATTATAACAAATAGGCTATTAAAACCTTCAGTTGGGCGCCTTATTGCACTTTTATGGCGGGCTCAGAATAGTTGTCTCTGACTTCACAACGTCAATTCGAAAGTTTACACTGTTTTTATCGCTGGAATTTTTAGCGAAACAAGAGACTCATTAAGCCTTTAACGCGTGGGACCGGGGTCAAATCCCAAATATGGCAGTCACTGAACCGAATCGCTAATCGCGACATGAAAAAAAAAAAAAAAGAAAAAGAAATGGAACCCAAAAGTCGACTCTTGGTACCATGAGTAATTACCAAGTAAACATTTAAGGCTATATCTGTTTAATAACCGGCTTATGTGATGTCAAAACGAATGAATTTGGCATTTTGACGTTGTGAAGTCAGGAAGTAACAACTTTGTTAGATCGCGGGCGCAAGTATAGAGTCTCTCGTAGTCACGAGTTGGCACATGTTTTTATTTATTTTCAAGGACACGGATCAAGGAATCGGTTTAAAAATACATCTCTGAAATCCCAGATGTAGTTTTACATATCATACAATAACTGGAATTCAGTTTCCTTTTATTTAGTAGCTATTAAGTATTAAATCGAGAAAATTGGAATTATCAAAGAAAACAAACAAAAAAAAAACAGCAGTTAATCTTAAATGTTTACAGCACTGGGTTCCTGCAGCTCAGAAGCCAACTAATTTAAGACCTTTTTAAGATTTTTTAATGTCGAAAGTAAAAACATTTAAGAGCAATTTTTCAAAACAAAAAATCAGAAAAAGGAACCCTTAACTGAGAAATAACAATGCTAATAAACTATTTACATGGTAAACAAGATCAAACCTTCACAAAAATCTATAAATTCTATAACCGAATAACAACAAGAGTTCTGATCAACAACGGCAGATTCAGAGTGGTGTGGCGCAGTCAATGCAATGGTGGTCAAAAACGTGAAAGACGCGAAGGTTAAAATTACTTCCCATACGCAGACAGATTTGGCTAAAAGAAAAACTCACTTCAATTTGCATTTCATATATCATGCGTTTTAAAACCTCAACACGAAATTCAAGCAAATTTAAGACCTTTTTAAGGCCTTAATTCTGTAAAAAACAAAATAGACTTTTAATGACCCGTGGGAGCCCTGTATACATCTATTGAAATGATAATTTAAAAAAGTAGCATATTTGCCCGTGTACAAGTCGACCCCCATTTTTGAAGCCAAAATTGGCACTATTTAAGACACTTCGCGTTTTTTTACGTATTATACGTCATTTAAACAAAACAAAGGCACCTTTGGTGAGCTCCTGGAGCTAAATATTTTAGTTATGGGACTAGCGGTTTATGGTTGGTGAATGTTCTGCTAGCTTGTCAGTGCTTCAAGTTAAGAGCTTGTCAATCGCAATAATGCTGAATCATAACTTTACTTAAAATATTCAAAGTAACTTTCCCAATAAAATCGGGGAAAACTCTTTTAACGGAAATAAACTTCCCTCATCTTTAATTGTTCCATACAATTAACCCAAAATGGCTGATTTAGAAAACTACTAGCACGCCACTACGCCCGCGCGTATTTGATTGGTGCCCGAAACAAATCAGCAAATAATCGTGATCGTGAAATTTCCGAAGAAAAATATTTGCTAAAATTGTTTCCGATAATTCTATTGTTTATGTGTTATCTAGTGATTTCCCCAACTACTACAATACCTCGCTTTACAAGCTAAAAGGGGGGTCCCCTTAAAAACTGCAAACTAGGAGAAAAACGCCAATTTTCATTCTTTCTGACGAACTGTAAGCCTTTTGTTACGGTGATTTTTAAACAGATATAATTTTGTTCAAATGAAAATAATTTCGCTAAAAATCTCAGCATTAAAGAGTGCAAGCTTGTGACGTCAGAGACAACTTTTCTGAGCCCGCGATAAAAGTGCAATATAGCATCCGTTTGAAGGTTTGACCAGCCTTTTCTTTATTCATGTTTTAAAATACTGATCAGCAAATTGATTTGAGATCTTTATTTCTGGAATCTCAAACGAACGCAATTCAACATATAATAATTAATTTGGCCGTTGAGGTACGTATACCATTTATAGGAAACTGAAATTCTAGAGAAGAGAGGAGATGATATCCTACGAAAGTCTAGTCTAGAGTTTGGCAGAAAAAAAAAACATAGCTGGAGACAGGACATAAAACCGAACAAGAAAAATGGCACTGATGAAGAACCAAGAATAGTCGAGCTACATAAAGAGATAATATAACAAAGAAAAAAACCTTGGAATCCCAAAACTCACCGCCAACAGTACAGGCTCCAATTAGACTCACAATGTTGGGATGATCTCCTACATAGGCCATCAAGCTTAGTTCGTTCAAAAGATCATTAAATTCCCGCTCGGTGGCAAACTCTAAGAAAAAAAAATGTTGTAAGCTGTATTTGGTAGCAATCTAAATTACAAAAGCAATATGCTGTATATCAGACATAAGTATATTCTTACTAATATTCCAACTTCTATTACTGTTCAAAAGCAAATCACAGTGGTTTTCTAATGAAATCTCAAAGGGTATCAAGTAACGCCCTGCTTTCCACTTATATGGCATGGCAACAGGAGGCAGCGAAGATCACGAAGAAGGATGAGAAACAACTAGATACATTCCAGATGAAGTGTTTAAGAAGAACATTAAGGATAAGATGGCAACAGAGGATTACCAACGAGAGAATATTGAAAATATCGGGCATGGAGAACGTTAGTTGTGAAGTACGAAGGAGAAGATGGAACTGGTTAGGACATATACTAAGGAGAGAAGGAAGTGACGACTGTGAGACCGCACTTGGAGGGCAGCCAAAAGGGAAACGTGCAAGGGGAAGACCAAAGACTACATGGCGAAGAACTATAGAGAGAGAACGGAACACCGCTGGATGGTCAGCTGGAACGCCACCAAAATAGCAGCCATGCAGAGATCGTAACAAGTGGAAAGAGAGCGTAACGGCCTTATGCGCCTTCTGGCATGGAGAGGATTAAGGTAAGGAGCAGGAGGCAGCTTCGCTCAGTTGATAGAGTTGAGGATTTGAATTAAGTTCAAGTTCAGTTTATTAGCAATATACAAATAAAAATAATACTTACAATAATAACTAAAGTAAAGGCTGCACATGGCGAGGAAGCTCGCAAAGAAACCACACGGGGTTTATATACTATGAGCCTCCTCAATACAGATAATAAAGTAGACTTATTAATAAAGACTTTTGTACATAGAAAAATAAACGCTAAAAACTGTGCGTTTCGACCACTTCTTGTGGTCATTTTCAACAGTAAGTTTGCAAATAACTTATAAAGACATAGTATAAAAACATCGAGAGCGGGAATTGCGAATAGAAAAATAAATAAAGCAAAACAAGACAAAAGGACAAACACGTTACAAAGCAATACAACCACAAGCCGGTAATGACTCGTAATTACCTAATTTTTAAAAAGAAATTCTTTTAACATTTTGCTAAACAATCCAATATTCTCACAATACTTAATTTCTTGACTAAGAGAATTAAAATTTTTGGGACCTTGAATGCGGAAGAGCTGAGTTCAAATCCCCGACTCGGACTACAGAATGAATTCCAGGAGAAAATTCACCAAACTTGTGTGAAGAGCCAACTGGTTTGCCTCCTGCCAGTTGGGATTCTTAACTGGGGAATGGGAATTTAACATGATGCTGAAAAGCCGCATTAGGAGAGTTGTCATTAAGTATTTATCAATTAGTTTTTTCCAGCTATCGCCCTCATTTTTATTATCTAATGTGATGTCTCTTGCTCCCAAAATCGACGAGATTCGTGAAACTGTTCGTCATGCTAATCTTGATTTCGTTTGCATAACTGAGACATGGCTGAAAGACCACATCGATAATAATGTCATCGCAATCTCGGACTATAACGTAACTCGTCGTGATCGTTACAGAGCTAATCATGGAGGAGTATGTATTTATATCAAACAATCTATTCAGTTTAAGATTCTCGAGGAACTTATGGACGATAATTTTGAAGTTTTATGGATTCAAATACGTCCAACACGTCTCCCCAGAGGAGTCACTTGTATTGTCATCGGCGTGTTGTATCATCCTCCAAGCGTGTCCGATACACCTATGCTTGATTACCTCTACAGTTGTTTATCGGTTATTGAAGCGCGATATCATGGATGCGGAATTATTCTACTCGGAGATTTTAACAAAAGTTTATTCAAGAAATGTTCTCGCCTAACTAACAGTTTTAAACTGAAACAGATTGTAAATTTTCCGACCCGTGGTACCAACACCTTGGACCCAATTTTTACTAATTTAAAGGAATTTTATGGCTCACCAATCCAACGCCCAGCTTTTGGTTTGTCCGATCATTTTTCTATTGAAGTCCAGCCCTTAAAACGCACCAAACAATCTACGACCAAGATAAGTTTTATGTTACGAGACCTACGTCCAACAAAGCGATTAGCTATACGCACATATTTAGAGGAAGTAAATATCAAAACATTGATCGACTGCTTTGATACGTGTGAGGGCAAAGTAAAAATTTTTGAAGACATCGTTAACACAGGAATTAACTTTCTTCTCCCCATAAAGTCCAAGACCATTCATTCTAACGAGCCCGCTTGGGTAAACCGGAAGTTGAAGCGTCTCATCAGTACACGTCAGAAAGCGCTAGCGAAAGGAGATCACGCCGAATATCGAGCTTTAAGAAATCGTGTGAATCGAGAAAGGAAATCATGTCGTGCCAGATTCTATGAGCTCAAGGTCGAACACCTGAAGGAGAATAAACCTGCTACTTGGTGGAGTGAAATTAAAAAATTAAGTGGAAAGTCAACACCAAAGGACACCGAGTTAACATCATTGTATCAACACATCGATTTCAGTGATCTGAATTCCTTGCCCACCTTAAAGGATATTGCTAATATAATCAACAAAGCCTTTTTATCTGTGATGAGTGACTTTGAACCTCTCCCAACTAACACCACTGCGCAAACCAGACATGAAGCTCCTCCCTTTCAAGTAAATGAACTATCTGTATTTAAAAAGCTGTCTTCACTTAATCCGTCTAAAGCGACTGGCCCTGATGGCATTCCCGCGTGGCTCCTTAAAGAAAATGCAGACTTGCTCGCCCAGCCAATTGCTGATATAATCAATCTTTCTTTTAAAGATGCAAAGCTCCCTCAGTCGTGGAAGGACGCACATATTGTTCCTATCCCTAAACAGAAACCTATCAAAAACGTGAATAAACATCTCCGCCCAATATCGCTGACGCCTGTGTTATCTAAAATCGCTGAGGATTATGTTGTGGATTATATCAAACCTGCTATACTAGCCAATGTAGATCAACATCAATATGGAACGGTCCCTGGATCTAATGCTACCATTGCACTTATTAGCATGCTGCATGAATGGCTGAGTAAAACAGATGGAAACGGTGCAACTATTCGTGCAGTCTTAGTTGACTTTCGAAAAGCCTTCGACCTCATTGACCACAAGATCTTAATGCAGAAACTTAAGACTTTTGACTTACATAACAGCATTGTCGCCTGGGTGAAGGACTTCCTGACTGGCCGTAGACAACGTGTCAAGCTTTCTCAGGATTGTTATTCTGAATGGGGGGATGTTCCATCTGGAGTCCCCCAAGGGACCAAGTTAGGTC
>JANCMA020482417.1:0-10613 GCA_024336925.2 Zoanthus solanderi | reverse complement strand
TTACAGTAATAGTATTTATAATGTTAAGATAAAAGAAGAAGAGGGGAATGATTGCCTGAAATAACCGAAGCTAATAGCACTAGGCAGCCAGTAGCACAAATTGAAAGATTATTTTACAAAAAATAAACACAATTTACAACAATCCGTGATATTTGTGAGTGCCAAGGGAGAGGATGAATCTCATTTCCTTAGTTTTACAACAAATTTATACTGTCGCCTTTAGAGATAGGCTCAGTGCCAAGGCTAATATATATTTATCCAGACCTGCACCAACCAGTGCTGAGATCTGGTCCTAATCTAGTTCTTGCTGTCAAAGGATGGATACCCTATTCATAATTTTGTTCCTGCTGGTTTTTCTGTAAACATTCCATCTTTTTTTAATAAACAATATAAGAACATATTAAGAACATTTAATATTCAGTCATCGCAACAGACGTTCTTATAAACTGAACCAGGGTACAAAAACAGAATTGGGATAAGTTCTTCACAGCATAAAACGAAATATCGTACGACGTACATAAGTGAAACAAACCCGCCGCAAACTATTCCGGGAACTTCTCGTGATTCGCGTGATGCTTTAAATGTCAAGTTCGTATGTACCCAGTGTTAACTATTTAGTTAATCTATAACAAAGTAAATTAAACATGCATTTGGCTTAAACGTCAACTTTGTTTACCGCCATTCCACACTTTTCTCCAGTTCAATTGTGGTTCAAGGTTTTTATACATAACCAACAGATTAAGCATGTTCATTTGAAACTAATTGTTTAAATAACTCCATAACTACGTGTAATTTACATTTAACTATATTTTATAATTTACTTCCAATTCGCGCTTATTTGCTACTGATGATGGCAAGAGTCTTGCCGAAACATGCTTAGTATTAAAACTTTTGTTATCGTTTTAAGATTTATGTTCAATTCATTGTGATTCTTTTGCTTACCCAAAGAGAATTTGACCAGATGTTGTTTTATTGACGATGGAACCCGCCATTTTTCGATAAGAAGAAACACGCATCAGAAAGTCGAAGTAGCCCCAAACCTAAAATGATTTATTGATAAAAAATTAAAGCTTTGGTTTGAGTAAAAATCGTATAATTATTGCATTGTAAAGTTTTTCTTACTTATAATTGTATCATACACAAACTGTTACATTCTACCAAACTACAATTTTACAACGAGTAAAGCCAAGCTAAATCCTCTACTAACCAAGTGCCCCATGGATCCGGCGCCTATCTCCGGTGAGGGTATTTGACTCCCTCTGGATGGGACACTAATCCATCGGTAAGCTCCCAGCAGATGCTGGTACTCATTTAACTACCCTGGAAAGATCACGGGAAAGATGAGGTAGCTTATACGGAAAAGAAGGTCGCACAAATTCGATTCTTGGCAAAACCGGAAAATAAGCCGGGGACCTTGTGGTCTGAAGGCAGTGATCTTACCAACTGCGCCAATCACGCCCATCCAAACGAGTAAAGGGCAATACTTATTCTAGAGAGTGACACAATAAGTTTATTAAAAATGCTAGAGCATATTTTGAAGCGCTAAAGTGTTCAGTGCAACAAATTATAAAATATACAACTTAAAAAATACAAACTCTGGCAAAGATCTAACTAATCACAGTACGGGGTTGAGATTAACCAATCACGTATCGGATAGGTCAGTTAGTAAAGAGCTTGATCACCAAATTACGAAAGTTCATAACAAGCGCAAGTGCATACATCGTTAAGAAAAACTGAACGAGTTTTACTTACGGATTTTTCTATTTCAGCTGCGAGATTCTTACACAAAGAACACTCACGCTGGTCCAGGAATTCTGACGTAAAGTTTTTGTTCTGTATAACGGCTGACATTCTGAAGTAAATTGACGTCAATTTCCAACTGCTACTGGCTCCTTGAAAAGAACACAAGAGTCTATTTCACTTTATTTGCCCCCCGTCCCCTTCCCCCCTCCCATCCTTCTTTGTTTATTGGAGCAAAAATAGTATTTGTAAAAACTTATAAAAACGATCTCTAAATAAAATTTTATAAAATATGAGCTTTCGGCTGTCCTTCTACGGCCTTTCTCAAACTGAGTAAATTATGCAAAAACAGTGAATGTATATCTAAAAAACAGTGTACAATAAAACAAAAGAGATAAAAGGATAAAAGGTAAGAACACAATGGAAATGCTAATAAGGGTTTTAAAGTGTTAAATAGTATAAAATATTGTCGTGGTAGAGGCCTAGAATTGTTGTCTGCGTTTTTGTTACTGCACTGTGCCACGATTCAAGTACCTTTCTTGTTCTGTAATCTCCTTTATCATTTATAGAAGCATTTTCAAAATCAATAGCATGATTGTGTGTCCAAGCGTGGTTTGCAATGCTGGAGCCGTTAGCATAATTTTTAATGTTTCTGATATGTTTTTTTTTTCCTGATAAGGTATAAGCAACCGGTTTCACCAATTTAACTCCAAGAACAGTCTTTACAGGGAATTTTGTATGTGAAATTGGTTTGTTGGTTGATAGGAGGTCTGTGTTTAGGAGAAGGAAAGCTTCTCTTTACAGGGAATTTTGTATTTGAAATTGGTTTGTTGGTTGATAGGAGGTCTGTGTTTAGGAGAAGGAAAGCTTTCTTTACAGGGAATTTTGTATATGACATTGGTTTGTTGGTTGATAGGAGGTCTGTGTTTAGGAGAAGGAAAGTTTCTCTTTACAGGGAATTTTGTGTATGACATTGGTTTGTTGGTTGATAGGAGGTCTGTGTTTAGGAGAAGGAAAGCTTTCTTTACAGGGAATTTTGTACATGACATTGGTTTGTTGGTTGATAGGAGGTTTGTGTATAGGAGAAGGAAAGTTTCTCTTCAGTTACAGGAAATTTTGTATATGACATTGGTTTGTTGGTTGATAGGAGGTTTGTGTTTAGGAGAAGGAAATACTGAATTAAAGTTTTAAGCGTTTTTGAGACAACTTGGATGTTATTTTTACGAATTAATCTTGCAATAGGTTCGGTGAGTCCTTTGATATAAGGATCCGAGCAAACTTTTCATAAGATTTAGGAGATTGAGTGGCCCATTTTAAAAAGAAAAAACCAACAAGCTCTTTCGGGGAGGGAATAATTTCAGCATTATTATTATTATTATCATTGTTTTTGCAGCAAAAGATATTTGAGATTACGGAAGTGGGGTAAGCATTGGCTTTTAGTGTTCTTGTGACATATTCAATTTCTCTCTTTTTTCCTTTTTCGGTGCTTGGTAGATTGGATGCACGGTGTAACAGAGTGGCGGCAGTGCTAAGTATGTGTTTTTTTCTCATGATGAGAAGTATAATCCAAATATCTGTCCTTATGTGTTGCCTCCCGATATACATCAATGAGGATTTTTCCGTTGTTTCTTGAAACGAGAGTATCTGAAAAGGCAATTTGTTCATTATTCTCCGATTCTTAAGTGAAGGTGTTGTTGGCATCAACGGAGTTCAGATTGAGTAGAAAGATTGAGACAAAATCCTTTTTTATAATTGCAAAACAATTGTCAACATATCGCTTGTAGATACTGGGAGTCATAGCTGTGGTGGTCAGAGCAGTGTCTTCAATAATTTCCATGCATAAATTTGCTACGACAGGGCTTACCGAACTGCCCATAGCGTAGCCATGGATCTGGTTGAAAATTTGGTCATTAAAAACGAAGTAATTGTTTGAAAGAACGAACTCATGGAGATAAATAATTTTATCTGTTGTAAGGAAAGTTCTGGACTGCAGTTTAGGATCTAAATTGAGTTTGACAAGGTCAAAAGAAACCATAACTTCATCGTCCATAATTTCTGTAGAAGCTACTTCATTAGCGAACTGAATGGAGTTTTTAACAGAACAACCATTTTTGTTTAAGAGCGGCGATAAAATATCAGCAAGGAACTTGGATGTGTTTTCTAAGGCGGAGCCAATACAAGATACCATCGGTCTTAGTGGATAGCTAGTTTTGTGGTATATTTTATTGATCCTCTGATTGCTGGTGGGACTGTATCTGAAGAACGGAGTTTACAGTAGGTGGACTCCTTAATATTGTTTTGTTTTTTTTAAGTTCCAGGAGTCTCTGGTTTAAATTTCTTTCAATTTTTGAGAACGCAGGTTTTTGTACAAGCTAGTAAATGGAAGAGTCGTTGAGTAAATTGTTCATGTTTTCATCATAAGCAAATCTATCCATTACAAAAATACATTTCCCTTTATCAACTTTCATAATAACACGAGAACGGTCCTTCTTAATATATTTAAGTGCTTTCTGATCATCTTTAGAGATATTACTATGGGACGGCAGATTGGCTTTATGTAAGATTGATGCGGCATTAGTTCAAATAGTGTCTTTAGTGTCATCAGGGAAATGAGATATGGCTGCTTAGATCTCACAAACGATTTGTTTGGCTGGATTTTTTGATGTGTAGCAGCGAATTTTGGGTCTTTTTCAAGAATACATTGTTCATTTGTAGAAAGAGTTTTTTGGGACAAATTAATGACCCATTTGTCTTTGTTAACTATAGAAGATGGATGTTGTGTCTCTTTCTTTGTGGAAGTTGTTAAACTTTTTTTCATGTCTTGCCTCAACAGTAGTCCGAACCGATTGAGATCTTTGTTTCAGGAACTGTATAAATGTTGACAGAATAATCTCTGTTACTAAGTTTGCCAGTTCTTGTTTTGTCTCGACAAGCTTTGTTTTGAACATCCGGATTTTTTGGTGACATATCACAATTCTGGCTCTCAAACATTGTCTGCTGGCTTTTTTCATGATCTTGTTAAACATGGGATGATTACCTGAGGCTTGAATCTCAACGATTTCGGAATCAAATCTTAATCTATGGCCTTGTTAGCGAACCGTAAATGGCGGTAACTGCCTTCGAGTTTGTAAGTTGATTTTTCCCATAGTTATTATATGTTTTTATTATCATAAAAATCAATTTTTATGTATTTTAATACTTAACAAAGTAGGCTAATGCACTACGTGAAAACTTATAACTTGTGAGTGAACCAATATAATTAGGAGTCTAAATCAAGCCACAATCGGCAACTTACAGTTTCTGAGCATGAGTAAATCATTCGCATACTTATTGGCGGTTTATTATTCTCTGCTACATTGTCTGACAAGTCCCAATAAGGACCGAACCGCTGTCTGCGGTTGCAAAATTCGGCTTGATTCGAACTCCTATTCAAATTGGTTCACTGACAAATAAAGCCCCGTTTCCAAATAATCGCTTCCGTCGCTGCCATAGCTGCTGTCGTCGAAAAACGTCTTTTCAGTAACGGTAGCGATATATGGAAACACACTCTTCAACGATAGTAGCGATGGCAACGACGGCAGCGACGACCGTCGATGAGATAGAAAAATTTCTATCTGGGCGATAGTCGCGACAATAGCGACGGTGTATTTTGTTAATCGAAACCAGTTATTATTTTAATAGCGACGGTAGCGACAAAAATTTTTCCCAGATTGCAATGCACACTGTAAAACATCCAGTAGGGAAACTTGCCACTCCTCGCACATATTTCAAAATGCATCCTTTGGAGAAGTGAATGTTGTTTTCTTTATAGAAGTTCAAAAATGCGACTGTCCTTATAATAAATACAGCAAAAGTTATAAAAACGGACAAGTATATTAAGATGAACTGCTAGACCAAGATAGGCGAAACATTTGAAATGAGTGCGATTGAGACTGAAAATATTTTACTAAATTTAAGGACCGGATACAGTGCTAAAAAATCTCTTGATTTATTTAAAACATCCTTTTATAAGGATCTCCACTTGGCTTATCAATAAAAGAACTCTCTGTTATGAAGTCGAGCGACAGTGGCGGTTATATGGAAGCCCTCTATCGCTACCATCGCTCAAAAAATATATTTGTGTCAAAACACTTTTTTCGACGACAGCGGGGATGGTAGCAGCGGGAGCGATTATATGGAAACCGGGCTTCAGGCATTTGTTAGCCCTGTTTATTTTTGGCCGAAAGGTCTTAGCAGATCCTACGCGCTACACGGCATTTAGTACACGGTCTTTCTACAGTACAGTCTTTAAATCTTTATCTTGTGTAGCACTAGCTGGCGGTCTTGTTGTTATGACAAAAAATTCGAAAACTCGCCCCCTATGTTGGATTAGTGCGACTAGCCTTTTCAAGTCTGGTTTATAGTTTGTTCAGGCAAATACAGCACATTGTCAACAAATTGTATTAGCAAACACTAATTCATAATTTGGACTTTCGTTGGAATGGAAGTTCAGCTTCTCAGAATTCTTTATGTTTTCTAAACATGCTTTAGTCTAACCTAAACAGTTGAATAAATTTAGAGATGACGAATTTAATTTAGGGGACCATTGACGATAAACTTACGTATAGCTGCTTAGCAATCAGAACGGACTTGCTAGTACAAATACTACGTAATGACAATGACGATAACGATGGCAATAACAATGACAATGAAAATTACAGTGACTATGACGATGACAATGCTTACAAAGATAATGATGGTGATAATGATGATGCTGATGGTGAGGATGGTAATGATGATGATGACAGTGGCGATGATAATGGTGATGATGATGGTGACAGTGGCGATGATAATGGTGATGATAATGATGGTGATGATGATGGTGTTGATGATGGTGTTGATGATGGTGGTGATGGTGGTGATGGTGGTGATGATGATGATGATGACGATGATGATGACGACTTTATTTAGATGTCAAGTCATGATTTTATATTTAGCCGCCCAAAGGCCAACTAATTGGGGACACCATCTTTACCACTCTAAGGCCTAGACGGAGATCTTTCACATGACAGACAAATACAAACACAAACAAAGAAGTCTCCGAGGGCCTACGGTTTAACTTCCTTTTCCGAGAAGACGCGAAAGCCTAACCATCTGCAGTTGTTAGAGCAAAGGCAGCATCTTCTTCTCAATTATTTTAAGACCCTGAGTGTTGGTTCGGCCGGGAATCAAACCCGAGCCTCCCGCACTATAGACTGGTACCTAAACAACTAGGCTAACCAGGCGGTGGTAGATGATGATGGTGATGGTGATAGTGATGATGATGATGGTGGTGATGATGGCAAAGATGACGATGATTATGACAATGATAAAAGTATGAGTGTAGTACTTTACAGTTGAAACGGACTGTTCGAGAACGAATGGTGTTTTAAAAGCATAAATTTAAAAGCATAGCATCAATATTTTATGAAACGAAATGCTTTTAGTTTTGAAAAGCTACAAAACTCATTACTTACCCATTAAAGTAGCAAGCACTATCAGACATTTCATTTCATTCAACATCGCTAAATTTTTTAACAGGCTCCTTTGCAACTTTTCTGAAATAGTTGAGAGCCATAATAAATAAATTTTGACAACTAGTTTTTATTTTATAATCAAAACCCTCCCTCTCCCCCTTAGTGGTACAATAGAGGTTGTACATGCTCACGTGACTCAGCAGCAGTCCTTAAAATATTTGACA
The DNA here is from genome assembly GCA_024336925.2 of Zoanthus solanderi. Classification (NCBI taxonomy): domain Eukaryota; kingdom Metazoa; phylum Cnidaria; class Anthozoa; order Zoantharia; family Zoanthidae; genus Zoanthus; species Zoanthus solanderi. The sequence continues at coordinate 3,154 of JANCMA020482417.1, read as the reverse complement.
TTTTGAGACTGTTACAGCTTTTCTTTGAAGGGACTTATGTCAAAGACTACGCTGCCGGATACAGGGAAATGATGCACATGAATTTTTTCTAAAGTATTTTATGCTTTATGGAAAGTATGAGCACCAAAGGGTTTGGCCTGTTGTGTGACCTGACAAACGAACACAACAGGAACGGGACACAGTGAAAACCAGGAAATGTTGGGACAATGTTAGGACATTGTTTGCACGGAGTTAGTGCTCCAGTCATTGAAACCACGGCCCCCCGACCCCTGGGGCATAGCAAGGAATGGAACAATTTTACAGTGTTACATTTGTAAAATACACCGCCCATCGGGGGAAATATGTTGGTGCAATCCCTGCACTCATGATCCCGGTATATACACTATTTTGGAGGCTTTATGTCCATCATAGTCGAGCAATCTTCATATATATTCTACGGAATGGACCGTGACGTAATATATAAGTATGTGCGACCATTACTGGAGAAACCAAGATCTGTCCAGATAAAACGTGCAATGAACTTAAGTACTTGTTAGTGGGGGAGAAGATTGTCAGAAACACATTAAACTTAGTAATTTGTTTTCTGCCATTGCACAATTTAAACTGCTCATGCCCACAGTGACAAGTGAGTATTGCTTTCAAACGAAGGCGCGGAATGCAACATGAATAAGTGTGCTTGGATTTGTTATGTTAGAATAATTACTGATAGGGGCGTAGCCAGGGGGGTTCTAGGGGTGCCGGAACCCCCCCCCCCCCACCTCGCCAATATTCTTGCTGGTTAATAAAACTTCATAATTCTAAGGTGAGCGATTCTATAACATGCACATTTTAGTCTTTAAAGCAATAAGTCGTTGAAAAAAGTTTTTTTTGCCTCCTTGCATTGCTTTTTAACTTGAAAAGGAAGGAAGCGATCCTTCACTGTGTCAATTTTTAAAGCAACCTCACTGCGGTATTTATTACTGACCAAACAGCTTTTGGTGATCTGGAACAACCCCCCTCCCCTCTTAAAAATGCTGGCTACGCCATTGACTGAACATGTTGCATTTCAATTCACTCCAGATTTCCCTATATTTAGTTCTGCTAAATTGCTAGATTGATGAATGGTGTATGGCTCAGACTTGCTACTCGATTTCGATCAATAAGAGACAACACAAAGCTCAACAAATCTATCCGACCCTCTGAATCTTTATGCGTTACAAGCCCCGCTCCGAATTCCTGGCAAATCGGCAACTGAAAGCGTTACTGGCCCCATCCCCCCCTCAACGGGAAAACGCTTTATTACAATAACGTTTTTCCACGGCCAAACGCTCGTTATTCACCCACTATGCTGGGGGCTGGAGACCCGTGGTTTTATTATATTGGTCCATAAACTTCACTCGACATTGAATCAAAATAAAAAAAATCCGTCCCGACATAGTCGGATAGTCATGTACTGAAAACGGTCTTGACATTTGACATAACGAAGTCCGAAAAATCATTAGAGACAAAGTAATTTTGTGTTAAGAATCTAGTTAGTATTTGTTCAAATAATATAATAATGCTTCTAACATCGATTTTGAAGCATAAATTAAAGAAAACAATTTTTTTCGAGATCATACTAAGCAATCAATAATTCGTGAGTGAAACAGATCCAACACTAGTACTGCATCTATATAAATACAAACTTTTTTTCTCTTTCAGTTAATTCCTTTTGAAAAACATCTTTTGTTTTAATATTTTCTTATTTCATAAACACATTTCATTTGAAAAGAGATAAATGCAATTGATGCTTGCAGTGCAAGGTTCCCTCGATAAAAAGCCAATTTGCTGAAGACCATTATTCGTTTTCCCAGTCAACGAATAACATTCAAGGCTGTGACGACCAGGTCTCAGCTTTTTTTAAGTATTTTTAGGTATCCCAGGAAACATAATTGTTCTCTATTACACTGATGATTCATAAAAAAAATAATATATTCTAGGCGCATTTAGCCGTTTTGCGGTGTCTTATTTTTTAAAGGTTAACAGAATCTTTTGAACAAAATAAATTCTAACTGAAAACCCATTTTGTAACAAATAAAGTCTTAATCCTGGAAACTTTTCCTTTAGCAAACTGAAGCTGTATTGGCCCTCTACTCAGCACAAAATGGTTTTGTACATTCTCAGTTTCAAAACATCAGTAACACAATTCTGTCTTTTAAATTTTACCAAAAATATTGGTTGAATGCAGTTGACATCGTTTTCCCTATGTGTAAACACATTTACAAATTTGAAAGTTTCTGTCATGTGTTAAAGAAAATCGTAGAAAACTTGCTCTGCAAATGCATTTAATAGAGACAGAAACCAAATCGAGGACATTTTATCAATAACGAATTGACTTTACTTTTTTGGAATGGTGAAGAGCAGTTTCTAAAAAGGCGAAACAATATTCTAGCGCAAACCATATGAATAAATAAAGCTTTTGAAATGAAAATTTTGCTGGTAAAACTTAAGGTTTGAAAATCCATTTTTTTTAATGAATCTAAAAAGACATGTGTATGGTTGTGAATTACCTGTTTCAACAGTTTTCTTCCAACAGACGAACTTCTCAGCCGGAGATGCATTAAGGCACCATGTGAGAGGATTTCAAAAAAGGTGACAATATCTGATATTACTTGCCGAATGCAAAGTTAAACTTGGCTTTTTTGATTGACAAGAATTAGAACTAAAGTTTTTGATAATGGTTTGCCATCCATTCACCTGCTATCAGCAAATAAGATATTTATCTAAGAATATTAAAAATTCTTTCTGAACTGGTGTGCGTCAGTGGCAGAGCCGGGAAGACTTAAAACTGATTTCATTAAGCGGTCTATAATTGGTTTTTAAGACGACGAGAAGATGAGAAAAATATACAAAATGACAACAAATTTAACTAAAACCGGAAAACTGTAATTATACATGACAAGCAAATAATAAATTACGCACAACAAGTTTCAAGTTTCAAGCTTATTTATTATAACAAAAATATTTTACAAAAACCTCACTCGCAGGTAGCGATGCTAATCTAGGCGGCGAGGAATATATAAATTACACTTGTTGAGAAAAAAAAAGAAGAAAAAGAAAAGAATATTTATATAATTATATGCATATCCAAAAAAAAAGAAAAATATTAGGACTGAACAGAGAAGCTGCTGGAAAG
>JANCMA020482312.1:0-10614 GCA_024336925.2 Zoanthus solanderi | reverse complement strand
AATACTACCGGATGGTCTCTAACTAAAACCGTTACAGCAACGACAAATGTCATGGTAGTTGATCGTGATGTTTTTGAGAGAGCCTTCTCCAAAATTTTCCCTATTGGTATTATTAAAATCTGGGCTGTTCATATTTTCGCGAACGAATATTTTTACTTTCTCTTAGTTATTTTTTGTTTTCCAATAGCCAATCAAATGCGTCGATAACTCTATGTCTCCACAGCCCTAGGCCCTATGTTTTATCGTGCGAAGGCTCCGCCGGCTAAGAAAAACGTTGGGCTCTGGGGACAAGAATGTCTAAATTTTAGTTTCCAGTCTCTCTCGACTAAAGTTGTTCAAGATGTTCTTAAGATGGCGGTTTGTACTTGGCTGTCGAAAAGATTTTTTTGGACTTTTAAGGCACTGTTCCACAAAAACTAAAAATTCTTTTTCAGTAAATCTTAGACCAGAATCATACGATTTGACTTCTGAGTCGATATTTACAGAACAACACGTAAAACTACGTCAGTCACTCAATACACTGATAGAGAGAGAGATAAATCCTTTTGTTGAAGAGTGGGAAAAAGCTCGCATTTTTCCTGCGCACGATGTTTTCAAAAAACTGGGAGACGCAGGTTTCCTTGGTGTAACTAAACCAGTTGAATATGGTGGGATGGGATTGGATTATTCTTATAGTGTGGCTATGGCAGAAGAGCTTGGTAGGTAAACTTGATTTTTATTGGCTGGTTTTGTGCGATGTCGCACTGATGATAATGATGAGTAGAATAGTACGAGGAAGTAACAACTACAGAATACCGCATTTATTGTTAAAGAATGACGAATGTACAGGAATGAATAACCGCCAGTTATGGGGTAATCTATTTTATTGGAGTTTGCAACTTGGTTTTAAAGACAGAAAGAACGCTTCAGGCCAGTTAGGGCAAGGGTCAAAAAACACATATGTTACGGTTTCTCGGCGAATATTTGACAGATTTTCTTCATCTTGGTATCGAAATGTTTAAAACAAAATGCTCTAATATGTTTTGATTTTTGTTGCATTTAGTCTTTTTCTCTTTCACTGAAGCGGGAGGCAAAGATAAGCATTTTAGCTTTTAATAGCTGCTCAATTTTAATATCAGAACTACATAAAGCAAAAATTAACCCTCATTTGATCTTAACAACAACAACTCTTCATTTGTACAATAATATATGATAAGAAGAGCAAATACCAGAATATGGATGAAAGAAAAAAGGCCAGAATAACGTACGTGCCATCTAAAAATAGCAAACACTAATCGAGTTACATGACATGACATAACATGCTCTATTTGCATGATTTGTGTTAACATAAACATCTGGTGAGGCAAAAAAGGGGCATTTCAAAAGCAGATTTTGTAAAAGTTTAGGAACTCCCTTAGGTATAGTTGACAGAGCTACAAAATTTGAAAACAAAAGAGTGAATTAATCTATATATATCTTTGCTTAAGGTGTCTTTGAAACATTTGACCCATGCCCTAAAAGTCCTGAGAGTGCTATGTTTTATACTTAAATAAATAAAACCTAATTTAGCTGAAGCTAATGACTAGGTTAGGCGATGGATTTTATAATCACCTGACGTGACCAGGGACCCGAATGGATCGTATTGCTGGCAGGGTGTCAGATTTGAATAATTCTAAAGTTGGAGCACCTCCCACTTTGGTTGAGAGCTGGTTCCAAGTCCTGACTATACTAGGGAAAAAGGAAATAGGCTAACACATTAGACTGGATTTGCTTAAACTTATGAGAATTAGTTCTGGTAAGTCTGAGATTAGGCTGTACTTCAGATGGAAAGTTAATGTTGACTAGGTTGTTAGAGATTTTGTAAAAGAAAACTGCCTGCGCGAAAAGTCTACGATTTTCTAGGCTGTCCCAATTAAGCTGACTCACGAGCTAATTATTGGTGACAAAACGTGCAGCATTTTTTTGAACTTCCTCTATCTTGAGGACATCTTTGCTTGTATAAGGGCTCCATGCTGGAGCAGCGTATTCCAAGATCGGACGCACCATTGTGGTGTAGGCTTGCCCTTTAACCTTTTGAGAACATGGCTTAAGGGTCCTGCGCAGGAGTCCTAGAAACTTGTTGGCCTTCGCTGTGACTTTCAAACAATGCCTGTTCCAGTGCAAATGGCGAGACATGCGTACACCAAGATAGTCATGTTTATCCGTCGATTAAAGTGGCTGAGAATCCAACAAATAACTGTGGAGATTACTGTTTCTTTTGTTCGTGATAGATAGGAGCCGACATTTAGAGGTATTAAATTTCATTTGCCATGAATCCGTCCATGTCGTAAGGTGATCAAGGTCTTGCTGGAGGTAGACATGGTCCTCTTTGGTGCGTATCTCCGATATACGATCGTATCATCAACAAATAGGCGAATGCTGGAGCTACATCCCTCAGTGATGTCATTAATGTAGACAAGGAACAGGGTAGGACCCAGAACCGTTCCCTGGGGAACACCTGATGTTACACGTGCAGGGGTCCAGTTAGAAATAAATACCTCAATCCAACTGAGAGTTTTACCCCCTATGCCACAATGCTGTAACTTGTAAGTAAGCTTGGAATAAGACACTTTATCAAAGGCTTTACTAAAGTCGAGTAAGATGGCATCGACTTGACCATGATGATTCAGTGTCTTTGCCCAATCATCAGCAACTAAGATGAGTTGGGTCTCACAAGAAAAACCCCTCCTGAAATCGTGTTGTAAATGTGACAAGATGTTGTAGGTGTTTAAATGCTTGTTGACGTGGCTTAGTACAATATGTTCCATAGTCTTGCACGCAAGGCAAGTTAGGGATATCGGTCGGTAGTTAATGGGCCTATCGCGTTTGCCTTTCTTATAGGCAGGGAGTACCATTGGCTAAGACCAGTCATGAGGTAAATCGCTGTTGTCAAAGCTCTGCTGAAAAATAAAACACAACATATCAGCAAGTTCCTGAGCTGGTAGTTCATGGGTCCAGCAGCCTTGGACATGCGCATTTCCTTGAGCTGTTTCCTGACACCGGCAGGTGTGAAGGTGATATCACCAATACACGGATACTTGGGGGGGGGGCCAAGATCTGGGACAGTACCGTCGTCCACTGTAAACACACTTTGAAAGTGGTTTCTCAGGAGCTCAGCTTTGTCTTTTGCAGAGATGTAGGTTGCATTGTTCGACCGTAGTGTTGGAACACCTGAGACTTCTGAGTGACAGTGTTTGACATAGTTCCAAAACCTCTTTGGATTTGATTCCAAGCTTTCCCCCACTACTTCGTTCAAGTACCGGTTATGGGCATTTTTTAAGGCTTTGGTGACTTTGTTTCGGTAACGCCTGTACACCTTCATGCGTGCGATGATTTTTCTTTACTACGCTTAGCTAAGCGAAGAAGACGCTCTCAAGATTCATTCTGTTGAACAAGTAAAACTTATGGGGAGGTTTTACTGCGCGTCTTGGCTTTATATTAATACAAAAGTTCACAATATCGTGGTCGCTCATGCCAGGATGTACAGAGACATTAGATACAAGTGGAGGTGCTGAGGACAGGACAAAGTCCAATGTTTTCAAAGAAGCAGGGCGGGTAGGATCTGTGACGTACTGTGTGAGAGCGTGGTCATCTATAGAATCAAGCAATGTGTTCATCATAGCAGCAGTAGATGGGTTGGTAATTACAGGAGGGCTGGTTTTCCAGTTTATGTCACCGCAGTTGAAATCACCTGCGATAACAACATTGGGGTGAGATTTATTATGCTTGTCGAACATCCTTAATAACGCTTGAGATAGGACAATAAGGCGAGAGGAAGGTGCAGATGGCGGTTTGTAAAATGCGCACAGATGCAGTTCCTTACGTAAGGAGGTCCGGACAGAAACCCAGAGGGATTCATCAGTTGAATCAATAGCATTATCCTCCACAGAATGCGAAGGCAACGAAGCGTTTACAGCAATAAATAGACCACTGCCTCCACAATGGCTGCGATCTTTACGATAGATAGTAAATCCTTGTGGAACAGATGGCGTAGGAATGCTGGAGTTAAGCTTGGATTCACAGCCACATATGATGTCAGGATTATGGCGGTACACAAGTTCTGCAAGAAGAGTAACACATGCTAAGTCACGTGAGCACGTAGTAATGTAATACGAATACCGCAAACACAAAATACTATTTTCTTTTTAAGTTGCTCCGGTGTCATTTCATCATTTTTTGTTTGAATTTCGTCTTGTTTAAATCATGCAGCAAAACATTAAAACAATGAAATATTTAATGTTTCATTGTTTACAATATCGAAATAACTTCCTCTTCGTAAACCGAAGCGAAATGGAAAGGCCTTTTGTTTCTCTTCTGTTGATGGGAGATGAATTGTACTTGGCTAATCACCTCCTAGTTAACCAACCAAAACGCGTGAAAAGAACTCTTCATTTGCGTTGTATTTAAGAAATCTAAAAAGGTTTCCGTGTTTACATAACCTGATTTAAGAGTGTTGGGTGAGCACTCGATAAGCCCAGGAAACAAAATAACCAACAAAAGAAAATGAAAATGTTCCGAAAAAGTTGTTTTTTCTTACCCTGATAAAAATCTCAATTCTCCCGAAAACTGACAATCCAATCGCATGTGCTCTTTTAAAATTACTACTATACTTAGCAATGCCACACTCGTAGTTAAAGAAACGAATGAAGTTGACGTTTAAGTTATAAGTTCTTTCAACGTCAAATGATCAGAAAAACAGCATAATACCTGAAAATTGTTCAAGAACTTACAATTTTAATTACTCAAAAAATTAATTCACTTCTTCTCAAACACTAAGCTTTCTTGAGTAACAATCTAGAACGCTGTTCCTTTTAACCGCGGTGACGTCAGTAACCACGGTGACGTCAGTAGGTAGTCATGTGAAACATATTTCTCAACAAACCGAGCGAAGTTGACGGATCTGCAACATGAAAGGTTTTCAACTTTCCTAGACCTTCTAGAGCTGCAATTACTTGTTAAGTCGGAAAATAGTAATTTTATAAAATAAATAATAAACAATTATTGGACCAGGTTGAACAAAGTATCGGGATTTGTCAGTGGCGAGCAGATTCATTATTATTTTGCGATTAATAATTAATAATTAATTTGCGAGACAACGACAAATCACGATATTTTGCTCAACCTAGTCCAATCATTGTTTTATCATTCGATCACTGAATTTTAGTGTGGGAAGCGTTAACTTTTAAGAGGTAAATGCGCGCTGCCTTGTAAAATAAGTCGGCTTTTTTCAGTTTTCAAATTCATTGAGAAAATAACGCGGCATCGAATGATAAAGTATGTCTTTCGTGCCTTCATAGCCTTGTGAAACCTCGGCAAAGTTTGCAAGAATTCTCGAGCAAGTAAAAACCCTCAACTGCGTCTCGGGTTTTCACTCGGATCTACACTTGATTTCTCCCAAGCGTTCGCCTCGGTTTTCACCAGGCTATGAAGGCACGGAAAAAATGTTTCAGTTATTTCTTAAATGTAAAACCGTTTTTCAACCAATCAAAGCACGCGTACTATCCAAAAACAAATTTATAAATACTGATATTCACTGATAATGGGCTTAAAAAACAGGAAGTGGTAATATCATAAGTAACTTTTGTATAGTCAAGCTAGTGTCAAAATTTTAAATGAGTGGTGTAGTTAGATGCCGTTTTTAGATAATAGATTGAAAGTTTATTTGAAAATTTTTCGCAGCAACGGCAATTTCTAGTTGAAAAAAATACCACAAATTTGTAAATATTGACCAACTAATTAAATTCACTTAATAGGTAGTTAAATTTAAAATTTCATAATAAAAAGACACATTCTCATGTAGCTTTATAATTTAAATAGATTTTAAACAGCGGATAAATAAGACGGACGTGCAATACATGCATTTTGTCACCACTTTCAAAAACGAAGTACTTAGGAGGCTCGATTCAGTGCATGAATATTGGTATATGTGCGTCATATTGAGGAGTCCAATATTCTGATATCAGATCTGGTACTTTTTTGAATCTCAAAATAAACTTGAGTTTCTCTCCTAAAGTTCATTTCTTATTTTTTGATGTTGATCATCAAGGAACTCAACAATCGTCGATAGACTGAACTCTTTTTGGTATACAAGATATACTGAGTGCTGTCAGACTGTAGAGTGTTCAAACCCTCTTGGTCCTTCATAATATGTCACAAGTTTCAGAACCTCCGCTTAACAGAAATGATTTTCGCGGTTGGATTGGAAGTAACTTAAAGTCACGAGGTAGCGTAAGTTTCCTTTTGTTTTGAAGATAAATTTAGAAGCAACCTTTTTCTTTTTGCTTCGAAGATCATTTTTATACAAATCAAGAATGTTATATATTTTGAGAACTGAAGTTAATGAAACCCTCTAACGTAATTATTCGTTTATGTTGTCACTGAAATAGTTCAACTTGTTCATTGTAGCTTTTGACCCATGAAATCAGTAAAATCGTCTAGAGGTAATAATAGCTATTTTGTTTCTCCAGATGTTTTTCATTGGAACATTTGAGCAGGTTGATTAAACGCTGTAAAGTGGCCCCTAATTTTTATCAAGAAGAGTGTTAATAATTGGTGATTTTTGAATCTATTTATACAATATTACAAAGTTAAAACTCATTTTGTTCAATATTCATAAAATTCGTCCGACACTGTAGATTTTTTCAGTCGTCTTACCACAACAATACCTCTGAACGAGACGGTTCATTTGTTAGTTGCCGATCTGTTCTATAAGAACGTTGTAAAAAGAATATAATGGTCGAAGCACATCCATTTTATCACCTGACACAATGGTTTTAAATCTTATCTCGTTCAAAATATCAATATCAACTCATTCTCAATAATCTTTTTGAATCTCAAAGTGGCATTGATGGAGCCAATTAAAATAATCTGTTCTCCCTGTTGTGGCTTCATAGCTCAGTTGGTTTGGAGCGCTGCACTTGTATCGTAGAGGTTCCGGCGAAAGTCATTGAAGATTGCCAAAAATATTTTCAGATTTCTGGTTCGCAATTGCTTCCCTTTTGTCAATAACCAAGACGATCATTCGTAAGGTCAATATCCGATGCTCCTCGTCTTCTTGAACTGAACACAAACACAGTTTTTATATAGCTAGTGCGTTTTCGACTCGTATGCACGCTCTTATTGGCTAAATCGAGGTCACGTGGATGATTTCAAATCAAATGTCACCCGGCAGGTCAACATCTCGAAAATTGTTGACCTGGGTCCGGTTTCTCACCCGATTAGTGTTAACCCAGGGTTAATTGGTGGGCACGCGTACTAGAAGTTTGTTTTTGCAGTTTTGACTTCTGTTTTCATTCAGAAACAAAATTGGAGCCCCCAAAGAAACGTTTTGCTCATCTTACAGATCGAAAATGAAATAGGAGAACTCCTTGTAGAAAAAACTCCCAAGAACACTCAACACGCCATGTATTCCCTCGTAAGCAAACATTAAATGTATAATTATTTACTAATTCTAATACTAGCTTTGTTTTTCAAACCATCGGAGTAATTGAGATAGCGACTTCTAAAAATTACAAAGTGTTCCGACCCCAAAACGTCGATTTTACCCACTACTGAAGGCAATGATAATTAAATTTTCGACTTCAGGCTAACGCTCGAAAGGAGTTATTTTCTTACACTACTTGCGATAATCATTAAAGTTTAGACCTTGAATTGTCTAAATTGTAATTGCTATCCTCATTACATTACTTTCGGCAGTTGGCAACCGTGGATAGCTGTTTCACTTTTTTTTAAAGGTCAGCACTGCATAGTGTCCAGGGACAACAATCCTTTTCAGTTCTGCATAACTCGGGGCATGTTAAATGTGAAACTTAATATCCAGCGTTGTCTGCGATTATTTTTTAGAAATAAACGCCGCCAATGGAAGCTGTGCTTCAGACAATGCGTATTCGATGACTGGAGCTGAAAAGCTGAGATCACAAAAGATTGAAAACATTAATACAACAAAAAGAACCCTTTAGTAGACACATCACGAAAGCAGTTTGGTCCGAGAGGTTTTAAGTGGCGGAGATTTTTTTTAACCAGTCTGTTTTGTCACTACGCGGTAAAGCTTATCAATTTGTAAAACTCATTGTGTTTTCATTTTAGGAAACATGCCGCCACCACGACAAGTAAAGCCTTCCGATGTAGGTTTTCAACCAGGCTCTAGAGCGGACACAAGGGGACCGCAGAAAGGGCAACTGCCTAACCCAACAGCATCCCCTACCCCTCTCCCAGACCGTAGGCTGGCCATACCAAAGAAAGGTCCGGTACCTCTACCAAGTCCTGGGCGAGGGCTACCGGGTAGGGGGGAGATGCTACCCTCCAAAGGGGATATATCTCATCAGCAAAATAAAGGGCCATCTCCCATCACAAAGCCCAAACCAAAGGGAGATGACTCCAACAGAATTAGTCCTGGTGGAGGGAGATCTCTGCCGTTGCCAGTGCCAAATGAGAAACCACTTCCTCCCAGGACTGGATCTGCGCCTAACAAACCACCGGCTGAACTGCCACAAAAGCAAGAACAGATCCGTAAACCAGAGCCAACCATGACCCCTAGAGCTGGGTAAGTTTTTGTTGAGCGGCTAGCTTTAAAAGAAGGCCAGGACTTGTCTAAGGCTTTTAGGGAAATAAATTTCGAATTTTCAAGTATAGATCAATTATTATACTAGTTATTTCTAATAGAAAGTGAATACTGCGAGTACACTATGTTGTTATATTGACAAAACTGTTCTATTTTCGGCATTTAATGTATTTTGATTTGAACCGCTGATCACATGTAACGTGTGTACCAAAATGCTGGTGACATCCTTGAATCGACTCTCGATACGGTATGGACTTGAACCGCTGATTGTACGTATCGCATGTTCATTGCTAGTGACATCCGAAGATTACACTGTGTTCCGAATAGGAAGCTAGTCGCTTCGCTCGCATCAATAAATAGAGTGGCTCTTTGGATTATCGCTGTAGTGTCTTATGTTCACTTGTCACTTAACAAGAACAGTTTTTCCGCAAATGAAGCGCTTGATATATTAGAGCAAGAAAAATTGGTTTCATATCAATGACAACTGGTACTTTATATTCCAAGAAACGGATCAACTCTTTGTTTTGTAACAGTGGATGTCAAAACCCTTTCCTTTCCCCTCAAGTCGTCCGGAAATAAAAGACAAAATAAAAATCGCCCACCCAAGAATCAACATTTGATAAAAGGATTACAAACAACAATTTTTCTATTATGCCTAGATTTTAAATACATGAAGCTTATCGTGTATGTAAATTTTTTAAACGAAGCAAATTTTGACTTTCATTAAATGGAAAGAGGCGATTTACCGGTACGCAATTGTGTGGAAAATTTTGTTCCTTTTCTTTCCCCCGTCATGTCAAGGATTACAAACAACAATTTTTTCACTATTATTTAGATTTTAAATACATGAAGCTTATCGTGTATGTAAATTTTTTAGACGAAGCAAATTTTGGCTTTCATTAAATGGAAAGAGGCGGTTTACCGGTACACAATTGTGTGGAAAATTTTGTTCCTTTCTTTCCCCCGTCATGTCAAGGATTACAAACAACAATTTTTTCTATTATTTAGATTTTAAATACATGAAGCTTATCATGTATGTAAATTTTTAAGACAAAGCAAATTTTGGTTTCCATTAAATGGAAAGAGGCGGTTTACCGGTACGCAATTGTGTGGAAAATTTTGTTCCTTTCTTTCCCCCGTCATGTACCATTTTTAGTTTCATTTAGTTTAAAATGTTTTAACTGGCCGTTGAAGTCTAGTTGAAGTGCTTTTATCTTATTATCTATCTTATCTATTTTACTGTCAGTGCGGACGTGGTTGGCGTAGCTAGTAAGATCTCTAGCTCTGCCTTCCAACCTCAAGGTCTGTAAAAAATGTAAAAAAATGTTAAATTAAAGCAAACATAGCCATCTTGTCAATGAAAGCCGGAAATCCACATATTTTTGCCACCGCAAAACAAACCATTTTCAATTATTGTAAATCAGGTATTCAAATAATCTAGAAAAGGGTTGCATTCTATTTTGAAAAATTAGACAGAAAAACCGAACAAAAACCTCGTTTAGTGTTGCGGTTGTACACAAAAAAGTAGAAAACTAAACTTGTTTGAAAGGCGCGAAATTTTGGACGCGTGTGGAAGCGATAGATCAAAAAGCCAAAAAAATGTCAAAAAAATCATTTTGGCTCATATATTCTGTGGTTTGAATTTATTGAAGACACGGCCATTTTCAAGCCATGCGTTAAACACCATGTGCGAACAAACTATCATCACGATTGGAAAGATATTGACAGGTACAACTTATAACAATTGCCTTAGTATCATTCCGATAACTTGGTGATTTTGTGTTCAGACTTTTTAGTTTAACTAGGCTGTAGCCACGTTCGCTATTAGAGCGCCTTTTATGTAGCTCAGTTGCACAGGGTCACTCGCTTACGTCCCGTTCCTTCGGAGTTCTTTAGATTGCATAAATACCACTAATATTTTATATATAACTATGGCCATGGGTAAAAAATGGTAGATATAATACTTAAAAACTAAACATTTTATCTTCATGATCATCTTCAGAGTTAAAACTGATTAAAACTGCCGCGTCTTTGTT
>JANCMA020482203.1:0-10615 GCA_024336925.2 Zoanthus solanderi | reverse complement strand
TTAACAGCTTCCGGTTAACAGCTTTTAGGTATAGCAATGTGTCTACCTGCGCATGCGCGCAGTAGACACAAAAACCAAACGCAATTTCATGTTAGTGTAACATTTAGTCATAATCTTGAAATTCTGTAACAATTCAAACATGTGCAAAAACCAACCTTTGCTTGTTGTTCAAATCTCTGTCTCTGTACAACAGGGTCATTTAACTCTGTATAAGCGTTACATATTTCTTTCTTCTGAACAAACAACTCAAACCTTTCAGTCAGGCCTCTTTCAGAACGATGCCTAAAACAAGAGAAAAACGTTTTTAATAAAAGCAAAATCTTAGTGAAATGAAACTGAAAACTCAAGCTTATCTTTAAAGTGCATATGAACTAAAAAACAAGTTTGGCTCAGTTGTCAATAACCAAAATATCCAGTTTTAAAAGAGCGAATGCGCTTCTATGTATTATTATGGCGGTTTAAAATCTCAAGGTGACTCCATATTGCGCTCGGCCAACGGTCAGATTTTAACGGATATGACGTAGCCAGTGGTTCTGGGGTTTCAAATATCGTGGTGGAGAAGTCAACAAAGAGAACTTGAAAGCGAAAGGAAACAATATTTTCAGACATTTTTCACTTTTCAACAAAATACACAAGAAGCAATAAACTATGTCCCGTCTAGTTGGAACCACTGGATACTTCATCAGGGCCAAATTCGTCACCAGTCTCTCGAGACACCTACCTTTGTAACCTTTCCTTTTTGCAAAAAAAAAAAAAAATCATATGCACTTTAACATTCTGACAAAGGCCTAAGACTGAAACAGTGTACCACAGCTAGTAACACTGATAAAATCACTTAAATAGTATAATAACAACAACCCAGACTTTTTTTAATACATGAATACTCTAATACCAGTGATTTATTCATTACTTATTTTCAGACCTTCTAAAGGACGGCATAACTATTAAAGAGAAGGTAATAATTGAGATGGGGTGGCGTATTCAAATCTCATAAACACTTCTTATATATTAGAAATACAATTTTAAGCCCTGCATTACAGATTTGTGACCCTTCTGTCATGTGACTTGTCACGCTGACCATGATATCAGTGGGCACTTAATAAAGTTCTTCTACAGTTGAATGTCAGCCACTTGCCTATTAGTTGTCTAATCAATTGTCAAAGTATTATCCTTAGCCACTAAAACGACACCTTCACAGTACCAAAAGGTGTATCAATAATATCCAATAAAATAAACAGAATAAACCAAGTTTTCCTATCATAGTGGCTTTTGCAAAAAAAGACATCCAGATCATACAACATTTTTATGGTTTTATGGTACTTGAAAAAGTGTGATTTGAAAACATAAAGAATTTTAAAACTTCACTGTATTTTGTTCTGTATGGATCATGTTTAGATAGATAGTTGTAACATATCACCAGATATTGTATCACGTCGACGCTAAATAGACATGTTTTTCACAAGTCAAGCAAAGCTAATTCAAATCATATTCAAATGTTCTAGATATAAATCAGTTATTAGATTTAGGTGAAACTTCAAGTTGCTCTCCATTTACCATTTTGACAGCGGGCTCATAATTTCAGGATGATCCAAAATAAATGTTGGATTAACACACTGCGACTCCAGAAACTCTCCAACAAGCTGTAAGAAAATACATGAAAACTCGATAAATTACGGCTTAACACTAATTGCTCAAAAGCAACAGTGTCCAAGGACTAGGATTAGTTTTTCTGTGACTGAAAAAACAACATAAATTGATGACATTTGGCAACCAACAAATGTATAAAAAAAGGTTTCTTCAAATACACCTGCAATTTGCTTAAAGCTAATGTAGTAGCCTTCCAGTTGTTTGTGGTGCGCTACACTCTACTTCATGCTTCTTACAGTAGTCATCAAAGGGTGAAAGAGAACTTCAATGCTTTGCTTACAAACCTTATCTAGTAGCCTTGCAGTTGTTCGTGGTGCGCTACACTCTACTTCATGCTTCTTACAAAGGTCATCGAAGAACTTTGTTGCTTCTGCAATATTAAGAAATTCAATTAATTTCATACAAAACAAAACTGCTAAATAATACATTTTTTCCAAATGTTTTTGAAGACTTCATAAAATAGCGTTATAATCCAAATTTAATTTGCCTTTAGGATCAAATCTTAATCTTTGTCTATTAATAAGTTATTAAGTTATTTTTTTCTACTTGTTGCCTATTTTAGTTTCAGGGTTTTTTTTGCTAAAACGTGTTTTAGCCAAAACTTGCACTTTCAAAAATTACTTATCGTAAGTACAAAAACAAAAATGGATTCAAATGATAATATATATATTTAAAAATATTCCCACTTTGAACAACAAAAGCTTTCATTTTCTAGATTTGGTACTCGAAAGTATATAATCAACTTAAGTATCAGCGTCTATTCAAGACCAAAGTTTCAATGAATTGTAATAATTGTAAAACTAAAACAACTATTTAAAATATAAATATTTTAAAAAAGGGTTTCAGAACCTGGGGAGCCAAATTGTGTTGGTGAAGGGAATTTGACACCAAGTACTTTTTGCAGTTCTTCAGTCATTCGTATTCTCCTGAATGGTGGAGTGAAATCAATGGTAACAGGGTTACCCTTTTCTGTATCAGTTGCATCGGGATGATAGGTTACTTGGTATCCTCCATAAATTGATTTCACCATTCCTGGTGAAGATAATCACATGGTAAATATTCTAGAATAATAAAGTTCCTGAATTTTTTTGCAATCTTAAATTCCTTCTCAAATTGACTAAATTATTAACATTCTGTTTAGTACTATATAGATATTTTTCATTCGCACTGTTGATAATGACGACTAGTGGTCATTGAAACAACCTGTTCCTTCTGCCTCTTTTCTATTTTATCTATCTCTATTTTATCACTACATTACCTTATTATAAATAATCCTGCACCATTTCATTCACCATTGCATGTCTATTCCATGCAAGCTCCTCAAACCCAAACTTCATCTCTGAACAATCACTTCTAGTTTTATTCACGTTTTTGGTGCTAAGTATATTTTAAGTAATACATCAAACACGAGACAGTGTTTCATCACATTTCCAAACACTGAGAAGAGAGTTGAAAGTACGACACGCAGTGGAGTATTTTTGACGAAATTCGAGATGAAAAAATGTGATGAAACACTGTCTCAAGTGTTTGATATATATATCTTCTCAATTGAAACTAAAACTAAGGAGTAAAGGAAGAAATAAAATCGTAAAAATATATACTAATTAAGATCACATTTTCAAACCAAGGTCAGGGTTATGATTTCTTTTGTTTTAACTTGATAAATTATTAATGAGTTTGAGAAGTTAGTTTTACATTTGAAACATTACTGGAAAAGACCCAGGAGAGAGAGTAAAGTTCTTATTTGTACAGTAAAATCAAAGCTTTAAAAAACTAACCTGACAGCATGGCCTCTGTGATATTCATTAGATCATTGTAATCTGCATAGGCCATGTAGAACTCACAGGTTGTAAACTCTGGATTGTGGGTCATATCAATTCCTGTTGTGATTGGACAAAGTGTGTAGAATTATGAACAACCAGCAATATGTATGTTAAGTTACATATTTTGAAAAAAATTGCAACATTACAAATGATTAAAATTAAAGGGAAGTTTGGATTACCTTCATTTCTAAACTGTCTTCCAACTTCATATACTCTATCAATTCCACCTACAACCAGCATCTAAAAAAATATCATAATTAAAAAATATTCACCAGTATATAACCTTTATCAACTTTATCAATACTAAAACTGCTTTTCACCAATAGCCGAGCAGCATTACCAATACTAACACTTATAAAATTTACCACAAAACATAAATAATGATGATGATGATGATGACGACGACGACGACGATGACGACGATGACGACGATGATGATGACGATGATGACGATGATGATGACGACGATGATGATGATGATGATGATGATGATGATGATGATGATGATTGTGAAAAGGAGGTATCAAGAACAATTGTCAAACCGTAAAGCTAAAAAAACCAACTGGTAAAAAACATCAAGCATTAATAGCTTGTAGCTCCACGGCAATATGCACTGTGTTGTGAACTAAAAATTCTAGATAATGTATTTTCAAAGGCTTAAGGTGGTGTACAAGATCCAACTTTTACCACGACTTTTCGCGTTAAAAGTTGACTGTCGTGTAACATGGTACTAGAGCCGACTTTTCGTGTAATGTTTTGCTCGGCAAAACGTTGTAAGTTTTTGAAATGGTTTCAAAAACGTTTAAATACAAAATGACAAATTTTTAGAAAATTTATGTAACAGGGTCACAGTCAATTTTTGGCGCAACGCCTTCCCAGAAACCAACTCAGATCTTACTTGGGAGAGAGGTCCTATAAACAAACAAGATGGCGGCCATGCAACAATGCTGGACCACCGCCATCTTGTTTGTCGTGATCGTCCGGATTCGCGGAGATTGGGTAAATAGATGTTGCGAGAAAAATCGGATCATGTAACATGTCACGCCAACTTTTAACGCAACATCATTGCAGAAAAAGTCGCGCAAAAAGTTGGATCATGTAACACCACCTTTAAGCTTTTATCGTCTTGCACTACTATAATTTTAGGAAAGCAGAATTTTTTCCCCAACAATTATACTATAATTCCATTTATACTTCAAGCCTTCCCTTTCATATCTCCTTCATTTCTTTCTTCTTATCAACCTTCTTTCTTTCCTTCCATTTTTTCATCCCTCTTTCCTTCCTTCCTTCCTTTCTTTCTTTCCTTCTTTTTCTATTGAACACTGTTCATTAAAAAAATTGAAAAAACTTGTTCTCTTAATTAGTTTATGAGAGAGTAAACTGTCAATGCCAGCCAAATACTTACAGTTTTTAAATATTTACATTGGAAATGTTTTTAAATTTTTTAATATATTAGTTAATAAAAGAATGCTAATGATCGTGATAACAATGACGATGATGTTGATGATGATTCCATTTCACAAAAACAATAATTTATATGTTAAATACCTTATGATAAAGTTCAGGTGCAACTCTCATATACAAGTCCATGTTAAGCTCATTATGATGGGTAACAAAAGGTTTGGCTGTCGCACCTCCTGGTATCATATTCATCATAGGTGTCTCCACCTAAAATCCATAATCCATATAGCTAAAATCAAAGCTAGTTAACATATAGAATGACCTAAACAGTGCTCCAAACAGTAATAAAGCACACGGAAAGTGTCCAGGACACAAGAAAAGTGTTGAAAGAAAATGAGGCATAGCTGAGTTTTGTTTCTGCTTTTTGAGAGTCCTCGTCACTTCCCAAGTGCTTTATTACAGTACAAAGCACGGTTTAGACTGTTTAGTTCTAATCTTTTTCAATAATATAAGTTTTCTCTCTGCTTTTAGTGTTCTACTATGCCATACCATTAATGTCTAGATACACAATGTATATGATATTGAACATTTTATTCCCGTGGTGAGAGCAATGTGTGGTGCAAAACTGATAGAGAAAAAGAGGACAGAAGATCTAATGGAGATGTTGGGATTGAAGGAAACCATGGTTCAGATTGCAACGGCGAATGGAGTGAGATGGTACGGGCATGGGTTGAGAAGGGATGATCAGCATGTTTTGAGAAAAGCATTGGAGTTTACAGTGAAAGGCAAGAGGATACGAGGATGACCAAAGAAGACGTGGAAGACACAAGTGGATTAGGAGAGCAAGAGTGCTGGTTTGGAGAAGGATGCCTTGAATCGAGCGAGATGGAGAGTGGGAGTTGGAGAGATTGCTGTTCGAGTGGGGTAAATCCGGCCACCCCCATTTACAGGGATAAACCCAAATCAAAATTGGATTGATGATGATGATGATGATGATGATGAGAAAATAACCTCTAAAAAAGAAACTAACTCTTTTTCTTCTTCTTGTTTTAAACAATTTATTTTATCACACAATATAACAAACTTTTGCGAAAACCTTCTTCTATTTGGTCAAATGATTCTTTTTTCACAGTATACTTTCCTCAACCTTGGTTTATGGCCATGTCCTGAAGGGGAGTGGTAATAGCCATGAATGATATCATTCTCATCCTAAATTTATCTAAAAAACAATGGTTAAGACAGTTAAGGGTAAACATACAAATTAATTTGTCGAATGTCACTGGCAATTTTTAAAACTAAAAGTTATCAGGCAATGCTTTCTCTTGCAATTTACGCAATCATAATCTGACATCATTTGTCGTTATCAATAGTCCTGTTCATGATGTGGCCACGAACCAAGGTGTAGGAAACTTTTCGAATTTCAAAGTACTAAGAAGAAAAAGAAGATTTGACTAAAATCAAAAACGTTTTTGTAGAAGTGCTTAATCTTGTATGACAGATAATTTGATACAAAACCAAGAAAAAAGTTAGTTGCACTTTAACACTGTTTGCATTGTGTGACATCTTCCTGTAATTTATATTCAGTTTCATAAAACAGAACTACAGCCAATCAGAGTGTGCGATATTTTTTAAAATCCTTGCATACAATAAACAAATAAAACTTCAACTTGCACAGGTATTGACAAACCTCTAAGAAGGAATAAGAATCCTTAAAGAAAGCTTACTCCATGAACTTGTTAGATGAGCATTAACTTTAAAACATAAATTGATAGTTTAGCTAAAACACGGTGTTTCAAGTACTAAACATTACCTCAAGAAACCCAAGTTCATCCAAAAACCTTCTCACATAGTTGATGATTTTTGCACGTACTATAAACTTGTTTCTCACAGGATCATTTAGAATCAAATCAAGATATCGCTGCCTAAATCTTGTCTCCTAAATGGTACGAAAAACAATATTTATTATTTACTCTATCAAGCAGGAAAAATAGAGCAAAGTACCATTAAACTGAAGCAAAGTAAGCAAGGGAAATGATCGTAACAGTAAGTTTGCTTCAAGAATGACAAAGGTGGCTAAAGCTTGGAAGGCAGTAGTGGTAGTAGCTTGTGGCGGCCCTGTGCTTCACACAAGTTCACATAAAGCAAAGAGAAGAAGTCGGTAGATGTCTTGGAAAATAACATTATTAATAATAAACTTGCTTGTTCCTAAACAATGTCTCACCTTTGTTTTCAGTCCAAAATGCAAATGTGGCAACATATGAAGGCAAGGTGCAAGCAGTGTCACAGTGAGAGGCAGTATACTGAGCTCTCCTTTCTTTGTTTTTCCTATTTAAAATTTTTTAAATAAATTACATATCATTATTTAAAGAGAAATAATTTATATGATGTGTTATTTAAACGAAATAAGATTATAAGTTTTTTAGAAATTTATATTTTTATGTGAGAATTTTTTGGTGTTCCCAATTAGTCAGCCTTTGGCCAACTAGAAGTTGCCTGACACATAAAATAAGTCATTATCTTTGTTTACTATAATTATAATAACAATAATATTATCATTATTATTATTATTGTTATTGCAGCTATAACTATTTTATTGCTATTTGTTATTATTGATGTTACTGTCTGTTAGTACATTTAGAAGTTCCTCTGCAAAAACAAAACATTAATTTTGGTATAGTAACTTTTATATTTATTGTCTTTTCAATTTTCATTAATACTGTGTGTAGGTAAAACATTCATTTGTTTCAAATGAATCGCCTTTCTCAACAATGAATTAGCATCTTTTTAACTTCAATATGAATTCATTTCAAAATGTACTCTCTAGGGAATGAGTTACAGTATTATTAGTTGATCATACTTGATAGAGATATTTGGGACATTTTATTATTATGAAATTTCGGTAAAATTTGAATCCAATGGGGAGAATTTTAAACACATCAAGTGAGCCATACTTTTATTTTGTGTCGTCGATATTCCTATTTTTGATTATCTGCACTCCTACAGTAAATTGAGCTATTCATCTCAGTTCCCTCCTGGATTATCAACATTTAACTGTAATATGTAGGATATTAATGATAAAATTATATTGGCCTATGGTAGATACAATAAAGAACTATCACCTTTGAGATACAAAACTACAGTAGCCAGTAGGAAAGACAACAGTACAGAAATGAAATGGATTTGAGCTACACTGAGAAAGAATAAACAACACATCACCAGGAAGGTTATCATGTGAAATTTCCTTGGACAGTGCTGGTGTGACAGCCCAAAGAACACATTGAGGTGAAGTGTTGATAATGAAACATAAGTAAGTACCTGGTTTTCCTTTCACGCCAATGATATCTCCTCGACGAATCTTGGAATGCACAGTAGCAAAATCCTGCTCTGATGCTCTTGCTTCAGCCATAACTTGAATTTTCACAGCTTCCCCACGCAAATCATAGAAGATAAGCTTGTTGCCAGACAATCGCTTGGCATGGATTCTCCCTGGGATAAGATACGCAAAAATAAATCAATGATAACTATTTCAAATTCAAAACATTTTACACAAAGATCATAAAAAAATTAAACAAATTCACAGAACTTAAATATAAAACTGACAAATTTACAACAGGAATCTTCTCAAGCAATGTTTTAGAAAATGCTGTATAATGTAATTTAACTTATATAGAAGTATATTTGTAGTAGGTGTAATAGATAAACATCTATAAACTGGTTTTTACTTCATAAATGTTGATAAAATCTTTTGTGTAACAATACTCAGGATCTGACAAATACTTATGACAAAACTTGTTCCTGGGCAAGTAGTATTTAAAAATTACTTGCCCAGCAAAATGAGCTGCTTGTCCCATATCACTTCACAATGGTTAAATATTAGTGGCTAAACCTTTGCAAAACCAAGTTCAGGAAAACAAAGATAAAAGAACCACAATTACAAATCAAGATATTTTAAATACAGTGAGTCTAAGTAAATAACATTCGTAAAATAAAGTTAAGCCGCAGAGCTTGAAATTTCTTTTTACATATTTTTCTCATGAGTTTCACCTACAATAACAGAGGATTGCTTCCAGGTCAAATACAAGATTAGATTGTAAGTAACAGCAGCATCGCAAGTGTCTTTATTTGCAACAAAATGTTGACATCATGCATATGGCTCAGCTAAAACATTATAATAATGTTGGTCAGAAAACGCAACAACTCAGGTGCTTGTAGATTTCGTCAGTTTTTCTATCACAAGGAAGATGAACAGTCTAGACTGTTTTCAGCAAAAATAATTATTTTTAATACAATTAAATAAGTTTTTCTAAACATGGTATAGCTCAATTTTTCAGGACAACCTCAACTTTTGAGGGACAACTAAAAAATAATTGTTGGTTGCCCCATGTACAACAAGAAATTTTCTTTAAAATCAAGCCCTGCTATTTGTTGCGCAAAATAATCCATTAGCCAAATGCTAAGGCCTGGTGGGCTTCTTCTGGAAATAAAACTCTTGTACAGCATATTATTTTTTCAACTTGTCCCGGGCATCCGGGCCTAGTATTTGTCGGACCCCGATACTGTCAACTAAAGTAATGACTATGCACTATAGTACCTTAGTAAAGATTTTATTTTTTAAAATAAATTACTTATCACATGCAGGCTGTATATCATTTTTAGAATAATGAAAACTTCTAAAGCTATAAACAGATGGCCTATACAAAATGTCTTCTTCCTTGTTACATCCTAAAAATTAATAGTAAGTCCTCCTTATTACAAAATCTTTTAACCTTTCTTTCACAATCACTTTCACCATTATTGTGATGTAAACCCTAATGATATAATGAACAACAGTACATTTATAGTAGGTGAATGTATCCAAGGCATGAAACAATCCATCCAGATATCATAAGACAGACTGTGATTAACTTGGATTTTGCTTTAACCTCTCATGAATTAGCCAGCCATTATTGCTGCCAAAGCAACTAGGCAACCTGCCCAGAGAGGTTGATGCAGTATGACCATTACAATCTATACCTGCATAACCAACAATTACTCTAAACAACAAACTACTTGTAACCAGTCTCTCAAAAAGTTTTATGTTGCTTGGTTATTATCCATTAATTTATTCTGGGGAAAAACTATCTTCTAGATTCTAGAACAAGAATATTTGTTGAGGGGTGCAAGAGCATGCATTAAAAACACAAACATTCTGAGCTCCTTCGGCTTTGACATGCTTCTTTACATATCTAATGCACAGGGTTCCCACCAACTCTGATTATCAAGGGTCCATGGGACCCCCAGTGTGCTAAAATATGGGGTATTTTCCAAGACTTAGGGGTCCCAAAATTTAAAAGTTTCCTATGGAAAAACACATAGAATTATATTTGGATTGTAACACAAAATTACTTTTATTAAAATAATCTTCCGCATCACCTGTATTAGTAAGTATTATTGGATTTCAACCTAACTTCCTCAGTTTTTTCCTGATTAATTTTTTAGGTTAAATAAACATGATGGCACACTTTCTAAGATGGTAACAAAATGAAGAAAGCTTTACTTGAATGATTTAAAATTATATTTAACTTCTAAATTCTTTTGAGCAGAAAATGCTACAACTCAGATGTTTCTACTAATAGTTGTTTATAGTTGTTAACCAAAGAGCAGACAGACTGTCTAGACTGTTTTCGGCAACAATAATGATTTTTAATACATTTAAATGGCTTTTTCATAAAGGGAGGCACGCAGTGGGGTCTATGATTAAATAA